>PVIH01005896.1:0-117829 GCA_004025045.1 Sigmodon hispidus
CTCTCTTTTCCTCCCGCCACCCTTCCTCACCCCACCCCCGTTGTTTCTGGGAGTTTCCTTATTGCTTTTGAGACAGACCTCCTTTTGTGTCCTGGACGCCCGCAACTCTTCTGCTGGAAAACTGGATGCCTATTTTGCCCAAGAGATTAAGTTCAACTTAATCATTTTGCAAGGTTGCAAAGCTAAAGCAAAGCACAGTGAGTTGACTTTCACTTTGTTTAGACACACCCCACTGCCCACTGTTTCTCCCGCCTCCCCTCCCCCGCCACCCGTGTTGTCCCCTCACCCCACCTCCTCTCTCACCCCAGTCTCAAGCTTCTGACCACACACAACTCAAATCTGACAGGTTTGCAAGGATCTGCAACCCACCGAGGAAGGCTTTACTTGTCTCCTTTCAGAGTTCCACCCACCGGCAGCCGCAGGCTCCTCCCCTTATACCTTTCTCCCTGACTTTCAATTCCTGACCTTCTCAATGAATTCCAGGAGGTCATTAAAAAGAAAGCTAAAAAAAAAAAAAGAGGTAACAATTTAACTTTTTCACTGACAATATTCTGTGTTGCATTAAGTATGCTAACCCTTTTCCCTTTTTTTTTCCTCTTTCCTTCCTTTTTTTAAACGTCAGTTTCACTTTCAGGTTTAAAGGAAACGTCTGATTTTTTAAAAGTCTGTGAATGAAAACCCTAAGCAGGATCTCTGGCTGAATAAAGTCAGAACGTTATTGCCTTTAACATTAACCCACCTGTGTCTCATCTGGGGAGCAAAACTGTCAGAATCACACAACAGATAAAGGCTGAAGATGGTGCAGGTATGAGGGGAGGAAACGCATTGTAATTCCAAATGCAAATTTAGTCACAAAATCAAATCTGAATTCTATGGGAAAACATCAATTTTATAATGCAATTAAAACAAAAAAATATTTGTGGACTTCTGATCTTGGAAAGGCACAATAACAAAGCTTTTGAAATGATTTTGTAAGAGACTTTAAAAAGGGCGTGAAATTGGCTTGGGTGGCGAGGTAAGTAAAAATGATCAAAATAAAGGTATTTATGTAGTATACAGTATAAAATTCTCAAAGAATAAGTAAAAAGATTCTATTAGAAATTAATTAAAATGTCTTCTAAAAAAAAATTCACCTTTGCCTTAAAGAAACAAAATTCCAGAAAGTTAAAAACTCTTTTCTTCTATTTAGTTGGCTGGGGCAGGGGCGTGACATTTTATAATAATGAAAGAAAGAATGAATGCTCAGATGTTTCTAGGAACTGGTGGCTGTCTTCCTGTTCCGGAATAAGAGGGTGGTAGGAGGGGAAAGTTGCTTAGAAAGTTGTATAATAAGGTTGGAAACCAGGCTGAAATATTAAGGACTAGTTGGGGGAAAAAGTCAGTCTTCTACATATGAAAGTTGTCATAAGTTGTTTCCTTGACTTTATAATGTGATTATATTTTAATATGTATCTGCCTGTCGATGGTCATGCATTAACTTAAAAAGATATTGCAATGTTTGTATAAATCGTGGCTTAACTCTAGGTATTCATCCACTCTCCACACTCCCTGCCTTCGGCATAATATAATACAGTCTCCCCTTTACTGAAGACATGTAATTCTGTGTGGCTTCACAAATGCAAGATCTTCTCTCTCTGACTTCCCCCTCATTAAGAATCATTCAATAGTCACTTCTTTATTCTCATTTTATACTTTATACTGTATTTTTATATTTTATGTTTATATTTTGTACTGTATTTTGGTTTGATTGAAATACGTCTTTGCATATGTCAAACTTCTATATTTTTTTTTCTTAGTTGTTCAGCTAACTGTGGAGTTTGGAATTTAATATTATTTTTCCCCAAATGTTTTGAAATCTTTTCTTTACTGTTACCTATTAACTTACATTACTGATGAAAAGTTACTAATAAAATGGATCTCTTTCCACTAATGATATGATCTCCTTACAAAATCTTTAGGAATTGTGCCTCCCTTTCTCTGTTTATGTCTGTGTACGTGTGCAGTCACCATTTCAAATTTCCTGACATTTTATCCATGATTTCTTTTTTTCATGCCTCCTGTTTTGTTAGCCCTTAGTGGAATTTTTTCTTCTCTCACTCAATGAAGTATATTTTCAGATTGAGAATGTCTTTCAATTATTCAGTTTGTAATACAGGGATACAGTTTGTAAATGCATTAGTCCTCAGTAATTATAATTGTTATTCCTAGCCTTTCCAGGGATGTAGATATAAGTTAAACAGAGACTAGATACCTTACAGGAATTGTACCTATAATCTGGTAAGTAGGCGAAGGAAAACCTTATGGTGCTGGGAGGAAAACTTATTAGCTGTCTACCTCTTACTTTGCCCATTAATATGTATGCAAACTTTGTGATAAGTAATATGTATGAAGAAAATAGTAAATATCATATGACCACTGGGGAGCATGAACTGTATGTACCCCTTGAGGAAATGGGGAGTCATTGTATTGAAATACATATCTCAGGCAGATTTCAAAACTAATATACCAAGTAAAGGCAGCAACGGTGGGTAGGAGAATGAATAAGGATCCATTATCTGAGGCTATAAGAGGAATCTGTAGAGAAAGTAGTGGTTGGTTCTGGGAGTAATGGGGGAGGTTAACTGTGAAAAGGACAGAGGAATTCTCTGGAATTGAGTTATACAGATTCATGCGCTTGCCAAATGTCAGAGAATATATACTTAAAATGTTTGCATTCTATTATGTAAAAATTTACATTGGGTTACAAATGTATAAAAAAAATTGAAACTTTTGATGAGAAAGTAAACTCTGTTCGGGTAGAAGATTGGTGTTTGTGGTACAACTTTGTGAGCTGATGATACAGGTGTTGGGATAGATTATTATCTGTTTTAAACATATTCATTGTAAAATTCCTTGGTGTGTCCAGAATATTTAAGAATACTTTCTTCTTCTTCTTCTTCTTCTTCTTCTTCTTCTTCTTCTTCTTCTTCTTCTTCTTCCTCCTCCTCTTCCTCTTCCTCCTCCTCCTCTTCCTCTTCTTCTTCTTCTTCTTGTTTTGTTTTGAGACAAGGTCTCACTGTGTAGCTGGCTTAGAAATTACTTTGTAGACTAGTGTGGCCTCGAACATACAGAGATTCACTTGCTTTTGTCACCCAAGTACTGCTGCTATTAAAAAAATGTAAGATAACTATATCTAGCCCTATTTAAGAATTTTTTATTGCAAATTTTGAAAATATGTTGACCTTAGGATAACCATACACTGGAGCATTTTACAGCTATAAAAATAACAAATGTTAAGACATGATAATATGTGGATATAGCTTCCAAAATTCATATGGAACAAAGAAAAAATGATGGATCACACATTATCCTCGTTAGCCATGGTGTGTGTGGGAGGGGTGTTCTAAGACCATAGTGAATGTCTGAAAACATAGGAGTATCCAACCTTACATATACTAATTGACTTGTTCACACATGCCTGTGGTGAAGTTTAATTTATAAATTAACATAGAAAGAGGCTATCAATAATTATCACTATGCCCATTTTTGACATTATAATCTGGTAAAAGTTATATGACTCGTCGGTCTCCCTCCTTCTTCCTACCTAAAATGCCCCAAATGTTATTCTGGGTTTGCTCTCTTCACTATGTTCCTCTAAGTTTCACTGACTCAGCAGTGAATATTGAGTGATGCAAACATAAGATTATAAATGAGATTTCTTAGCATTAGTTTTTCTAATTAATCTAAGTCAAATGTTTTATGCTTATTCATAGTTACAGACCAAAAACCATAACATATTATATCTTAGACATATCAGCCCATATTATGCTAACAGTTATAGGAATGTAAGGATGGAAAATTGTGATAAAGAGCCAAGACACCCATGTCACTAAATAAGGCATCGAGAAATCCTGTGTAGTCAGTAGATCAAGAAATACAGTTTTAGGTACAGTCTCTTAAATTAGATGAAGATAAACATAACTAGAAAACTAGTAAAGAAAATGAGATGGTTAAACTTCTAATATTTAGAGTGGGATAAAATTGCTTCAGAACAGTGATTACATTGGTAAGTAAACCTGATGGATATTGTGACCAGTGAAATACATCAGAAAAAGAAAGACAAAAACTACGTGTCCATGGGTGTGTGCGTGCGTTCGTGTGTGTGTGTGTGTGTGTGTGTGTGTGTGTGTGTGTGTGTGTGTGTATGTGTGTGTGTGTATGTGTGTGTGTGTGTGTATGTGTGTGTGTGTGTGTGTGTGAAGATAAACTTGTTGAGTTGTGGTTACTGAAGGTTTTAAAGAGTGCAAGGAGACAGGAAAGAGAAGGAGGCTAAGGAAGGCAAAAGTGCAGTTGAAATACAGGGATGGTTTGGATCACCATGGTTAAAAGTAATTAATTGCGTGTTTCAAAATATCTAGTTAAAAGGATTTTGAATGTTTGCAACATAAGGAATTGATAAATATTAGAATATGAGATAAATATTGATAAATATCAATAGAAATATTGATAAATAGAGAAGTCACTCTGGTATTGTCATAATGCATCATATACATACTGAAATAATCATTGTATTCAAGAAGTGTGTGTAATTATTCTGTATTGATAAAAATAATTTCAAGAGGATATTTGTCTGGAGTTGACTAACTTGGAGATAGTTTAAAAAATAGTAAATATAACACTAGACAAAATAGCCATAGTTGCAAGGAAATGACATAATTAAGTTCCTTATGGTGGGATGAAGAATGAGAAAGAAGTATCTACAGATTATTTTGTTTATTTGTGTTATTTGAATTATTTCTGCTTTATGCATTTCTTATATAATACATACTTGCATGGTGCAAAAGTTATTAAAAGATCTTTTATAAATTTGGGTGATATACTTAAAAAGAATACACCAAGGATATAGAAGCATAGTAATAACTAACACTTTTTTGTATTTCTCTTATAGGGCAGAATCATGCAAGGATGTTCATTCTCTCTAATATACTCCTTTGGGGGACTTCTGTCCCTATTGATTCTTTGTACATCTGCCACAAACCAATGCACTGTGAGACATGAAGTGGCTGACTGCAGCCATCTGAAGCTAACACACATACCAGATGACCTTCCTGCTAACATAACAGTGCTGAATCTTACCCACAACCAACTCCGAAGTTTACCACCTGCCAATTTTACAAGATATAGCCAACTTACTATCCTGGATGCAGGATTTAACACCATTTCAAAACTGGATCCAGGACTGTGCCAAACACTCCCTTTGATGAAAGTTCTGAACCTCCAACACAACGAGCTATCTCAGATTTCTGATAAAACTTTCGTCTTCTGCAGGAACCTGATAGAACTCTGTCTAATGTCTAACTCAATACACAAAATCAAAAGCAACCCTTTCAAAAACCTGAAGGTAGGAAGAGTATCTTGGTTTTGTTCTACGAAATGCAAATATTTTCTAAAGTTATGTGGAGTTAAATTTTCAAACATTACTGAATCACTGAAGTCTTCATAGCTATCAAGGTTAGAACACAAACCCAGATCAATCCCTCCTCATGATTGCTGGAGTACACCTGTACACATTGGCATTGTGATGTAAGTCTGCTTAAATTTACAGTTGATGTGAACATTAAGAATCTTCCTCTCATGCAGCATCTCATTTGAAATAGGATTTAGAAGAGAGACATCATGAGCAGAAATGCACCTGACTATCCCATAGGGAATGTAGAAAACAAACCCATGGTGGTGCTGAATTTAGGACTTGAAGTAGTAAGAACATAAGGAGTTCAAATTCTGACTTAAGTAAAGTAGCAAGTTGATTCAATGGTAAAGCAGACTGATCGGCTAAATATTGCCTACTCCGTGGGGTTTAAGAAGTCTTGGAACACTGCTTTTTCAATAGTTTTCATTATTTTCTTTATAACACTTTGTTTACATTTTAAATCTATGAAGTGTGTGTTATTAGCTAGTCACCTCAGAAACTCTTACATGCTTTATTTAAACCAAAAAAGTAAATCAATTTATCTTCTTTGTTTTGTGACCTCTAATAAAATATTGAGCCTTATTCCTTTTTGAATGCCAAGGACATAATGTACTAATTTAAGTGAGCTGAGAAGCATTGATAAAGCAATGTGTTGGCCAGTCTTTAAGCTTCTTAAATCATAGTGTGCAAATCTTTCAATGCAAAGATCTCAAAATCTGATGGGAGAAATAACTAGAAAACACATTTTTTTCTTTTTAATGCATACATGAAAGTCTCATTTCTTTAACAGAAATTTCATTTGAGGTTCTCTTAACAGACATCAGGGTTTTCCCTACTTTTTGCCTGAATTTGAAGCTTGTAGACAGATGCCCTGGTACTCTGGCTTTTCTAATCTTCCTGTTCCCCTTTCCAAGATGTTTCCTAAGCCTTAGTGGTAGGGACTGTATTGCTTTCTTAAAGGAGTATTTTCTTCTTTTGTTTTTTTCTGTAACTAGTTTCCAAGGTTCATGCATTATATTATGTTTACTAAGCCACATAGCTATCACTTGTAACATAAATAAATGCTTATTATAAATAAGAAAATAAATTATCAATTGTCCTTATAGCATAAATTATGAGCTTGGGTCCTTTAACTTGGAGAAAGAAATAAGATGATTCACAAAGAAACTAAATCCTTGCAAAAAAGTGTTTTGTTGTTGTTGTTTAAATGTTTTTAATTGAAATCTAATTACAACCCCCTTCTACCCTCTAACCCATCCCAGCTACATATTCTCAAATTTCTGTCATGCTCCCCCAACCACTTTCATGGATAGTCTTTTGACTTTTATTGTTACATTTGTATATACATGTGTGTGCACTGTATGAATCTGTTTATGTTGTTTGTATGTATAGGATTTCAAGGCTGACCACTTTGCATTGAACAGCCCAGTAAGAGGGCTCATCATTGGGTGTGGTTACATTCCCAGAACTCATTAATATCCTGTACTTCTTGTCTAGGAATGCGTTCCTTGAAATTTATCCCTTTCATGTAACATGTCTGTTGATATCGTCATTTCGCTGGTCTTGTTTATGCAACCATGTATGGGAGAGACTTCTTCACATCAGACTGGAACAAAAATTGAGGAAGAATGGGTGGAAAAACTGTAACAACAATGGTGTTTTTAATTGCAACAGAAGTTATTACTCCTTCAGAATAATAGGGAGAAAGCAGTTTTTCCTTTGAGATTTCTTCAAGATTCACATACTTGGACGGAGCTGCTTCTGGCGTCACTAATATGCATCTCTATTTTTTTTACTTTCAGAATTTAATCAAGTTAGATCTGTCACACAATGGCTTGTCATCTACAAAGTTGGGAACGGAGGTCCAACTGGAAGAACTCCAGGAGCTCCTCTTATCAAATAATAAAATCCTTGCACTAAGAGGTGAAGAACTCAATTTTCTTAGCAATTCTTCTTTACAAAAATTGGACTTGTCATCTAATCCACTTAAAGAGGTAAGAAGTAAAGAGAAAGTTATTTCCTATTCTACCTGTAGGTGTGTGTGATCCCTAATGATGTTGCACAGATGGGAACTTAGGATTTCCAGTGTAATAAAAGGATATGCTCTGCCATGTCTTTAAGACATCCTTCAACATTTGCCTTTGAAGGCTACTGACATCTTCATCAACACAGAGTTGAGAAATCACCAATTGATGGGACCAATTCTAATCCCTGTGCCATTTGCAAAGCTGTTCTTTGATGTTTCAAAAACACTCTGACTTTAGCTTCCTGATAATATAGTAAAAATCAAACTCCTCCTGAGATCTCTATAAGAATGAAAACATTATAATGGGTAAGAGCTCAGGCCACCAACTTGTGTTAACCACTCCTATGAAGGCTTTATGTTTTAATAAGTGTGTGATCAGGTAACTCGTTCAAGGGATCTGTACTTCTGCCTTCCAAATCTGTACTCATTAGTAGTGCTATTAAGCACTACTCCATGGAACTATGAGGCAAAAGAATTTAGTAGTACATCTGCCATACAGCAGTTCTTATAAAAGGTTCCCTGTAATGGGATATTTCTCAAGTATCTTGCTCTTCTTTGGCTCATGATTTTCAACTGAACTATTTTCTTTTTTAAAAAAAATATTTACTTTTATTTTATGTGAATTGGTGTTTTGCCTGCATGTATAACTGTGTAAGGGTGTCAGATCTTGGAATTACAGACAGTTATTAGCTGCCATGTGGATGCTGGGAATTGAACTCAGGTCCTCTGGAAGAACATCAGTGCTCTTAACTGCTGAGCCATCTCTCCAGCTTCCAGTTGAACTATTTTCATACACAGATATGTATATATTACATGCATTTGGTACTTTTGAGTCCATTGAGTATTGCTTAGATGTATGTGTTTACAACTAATTTCATGGTATTAGATAGCTAATCAGGGGCTCAGCCCTGGGGAAGGCTGACTCTGCTGCTCTCCTGAGCTGTGAATTGCCTAGAACTCTTCATTTAGAGTATTTACAAGCTACAAGAACATGGGAGGTTAAAAAGGTATTTTTCAGATATAAGAGATCATGTAGGTAATTATCTCAAAAAAGTAATGAAATAATTTGTGTATGCTACTCCCTTTATTTTTAAAAATACATTTTCTCTGGTTAGAACAATTATTGCCATAACCTTATAAAATACAAAAACAAGGAGTTAATAAAAGTCACTTAAAAGTCTACCATCAGAAACAAACATTGCTAGTGTATATATATACAATTGTTCTCCAAATAATCATAAGAAAGCCAAAAACAGCTCAACCTCAGAACATTTAACTCAGTACCAACACTGTGAAAATGATTTCTTGTATATTTTGTATGTATATACATGGTCTTATTCACTTATTATTTATACACGGAGTAAATTAAGACAAAGGAGGGTAGGTAACAGGGTAGCATTTCTAGTACCTTACCCAAGACTATTCCGTGCAATACTGATTTTTGGGGGTAAAATTAATGTCCTATCCGTGAACATCTCCCACACAATAATCTTAAAAACCCATAACTTTTAAGACTGCAAACAACATTTAGGCAAATGTACCATAATTTAATAATTGCCTGCTTTTCATTTTAACTCCCTTAAAAAAAAAGCACATCTTTTTCCATATTCCTAGTTAATTCTGCCCCATTAGCCCAAAGTTGTTATAAGCTACATATGAGAAATCCAGGTTCCTTAGTTCTCACAGTAAATGCAAATGCCCACCTCTGGCTACTGCCCTCTCGGGAGTCCCCGTTCATGTCCCAGGAGAGCTGAGGCTTCTGGTAACTAACGGAATGCAAGTCAGTAGAAGACAGCAGAAAACACTACCATTGACTAAAGTAAGAAACTGATAGGTCCCTTTAGAGTTCCAGAAGAGAAAACATGTCACTGTTTCATTTCTCGTGGCCACAGAAAGCAGTCACTGAGGCAAACTCAGGATTGCTCTCATACAGTTCTCATACATAGTTTATTAAACGTAACCGAATTCCATGTGATTTAGGCAAGATGCTGGGAGATGCAACCTTTCCTAAGAAGCCAGGGAAAACCCTGGGGTGTGGCTTGGTTACAGGGACAGTGTAAAGAAGGAACCAATCACTGGCGGTGTAGAGTGGACTGCCCTGCCCAAGTCACATAGTAAAAGGGGAGGGGGACTGAGCAAAGACGCCTTTTAGTTTGTCCTACAGAGCCTGTTACATCCAGGTTTTGTGTTTGTTTTGAACTGTCAGTTTTCTCCAGGGTGTTTTCATGCAATTGGCAAGTTATCTGCTCTCCTTTTGAACAACGCCCAACTGGACCCCCACCTCACAGAGAAGCTCTGTTGGCAGCTTTCAAACACAAGCATCCAGAATCTTTCTCTGGCTAACAACCAGCTTCTCACAACCAGTGACAGCACTTTCTCAGGACTGAAGCAGACAAATCTCACCTGGCTGGATCTTTCCTACAACAGCCTACGAGATATCGGTAACGATTCCTTCTCTTGGCTCCCAGACCTCAGGTACCTGTCTCTGCAGTATAATAACATACAGAGTTTGTCTCCTCGGTCCTTCTATGGACTTTCCAACCTGAGGCACCTGAATTTGAAACGAGCATTTACAAAACAAGGTATTTCACTTGCTTCACACCCCAAGATCAATGATTTTTCCTTTCAGTGGCTAAAATATTTGGAATATCTCAACATGGACGATAATAATATTCCAAGTATAAAAAGCAATATGTTCACGGGCTTGACGAGTCTAAAGTACCTAAGTCTTTCCAAAACTTTCACAACTTTGCAAACTTTAACAAATGAAACATTTTCATCACTTGCCCATTCTCCTTTGCTTACGCTCAATTTAACAAAAAATCACATCTCAAAAATAGCAAGTGGTGCTTTTGTTTGGTTGGGCCAACTCAGGATACTTGATCTTGGCCTTAATGAAATTGAACAAGAACTCACAGGCCAAGAATGGAGAGGTCTGAGAAATATTTTTGAGATCTACCTGTCCTATAACAAGTATCTCCACCTGACTAGCAATTCTTTTGCTTTGGTACCCAGTCTTCAAAGATTGATGCTTAGGAGGGTGGCACTTAAAAATGTGGAAATCTCCCCTTCACCTTTCCGCCCTCTTCATAACTTGACTATTCTGGACTTAAGTAACAACAACATAGCCAACATAAATGAGGACTTGTTGGAGGGTCTTGAGAATCTAGAAATTCTAGATTTTCAGCACAACAACTTAGCAAGGCTCTGGAAGCATGCGAACCCTGGCGGTCCTGTTAATTTCCTCAAGGGCCTCTCTCACCTCCACATCCTGAATTTAGAATCTAATGGCTTTGATGAAATCCCAGTTGAGGCATTCAAGAACTTATTTGAACTAAAGAGCATCAACCTAGGATGGAATAATCTAAACATACTTCTACCATCTCTTTTTGACAACCAGATGTCTCTAAGGTCATTGAACCTTCAGAAGAATCTCATCACATCAGTTGAGAAGAATGTTTTTGGGCCAGCTTTTCAGAACCTGAATAGTTTAGATATGCGCTTTAATCCATTTGATTGTACATGTGAAAGCATTGCCTGGTTTGTTAACTGGATTAACCAGACCCAAACTAACATCTCTGAGCTATCGACTCATTACCTCTGCAACACTCCACCTCAATATCATGGCTTCCCAGTGATGCTTTTTGATACATCATCCTGTAAAGACAGTGCCCCCTTTGAACTCCTGTTCATGATTAATACCAGTGTGCTCGTGATTTTTATACTTATGGCATTGCTCATTCACTTTGAGGGCTGGAGAATATCTTTTTACTGGAATGTTTCAGTTCATCGGGTTCTTGGGTTCAAGGAAATTGAAGCACAGCCTGAACAGTTTGAATATACCGCATACATAATCCATGCCTATAAAGACAGAGACTGGGTTTGGAAACACTTCTCCCCAATGGAAGAACAAGACCAATCTCTCAAATTTTGCCTAGAAGAAAGGGACTTTGAAGCAGGTGTCCTTGGACTTGAAGCAATTGTCAACAGCATCAAAAGAAGCAGAAAAATTATTTTTATTATAACATACCATCTATTAAAAGACCCTCTGTGCAGAAGGTAGGTGGATTGTGGGAATGTTTATGTCTGCATTTGTTTTTCAACTGAACTTGAAAAATTACCACATTCACAATTTACAAAATTTTTAACAATTAAATTAGGAAGAAATTCTAATTTTTAATGTAAGCACAAATAAATTCCACAAATAATTTTAGCTTATTAAACCTTTAACAAATATATATTGGTTATCTAACTATTCCTTTTCATGTTATATTTAGATTCAAGGTACACCATGCTGTTCAGCAAGCTATTGAACAAAATCTAGATTCAATTATATTGATTTTTCTTCAGGATATTCCAGATTATAAACTAAACCATGCACTCTGTTTGCGAAGAGGAATGTTTAAATCTCGTTGCATTCTGAACTGGCCAGTTCAGAAAGAACGGACAGCTGCATTTCATCATAAATTGCAAGTAGCACTTGGGTCACGAAATTCACCACACTGAATGTTCATTTGGAGATTAAGTTGATAAATGGATAGATCCAATTTATAAAAGTTCATCATAAATCTGAGTTTTACTTGAAAGTTTCATATGTTTATGTGTATAGATGATGATATTGTGTCATTGAATTTCAAGTTTTTGAAATATTTCTTATTTCTTACTTCAGGCCTCTTATCAACATTTGGTTTGTTTATCCACTCTAAATAAATACCTGGGCAGTTAAGAGCATCCTTTATTAATAAATTCACAATTATCTCTGAGGTATATTCCAGCTTCAAAGGGCTTTTTAAAATAGTCTTTACTTAGATAAAACTGAGAGTTTTAAAGGTGTGATTTTTAAAAAGATAGAGTTTTACTATGTAACTCAGGTTGACCTGGAAATTATCATGCTAGAGTCTGGCCTTAAACTTGTGAAATTATAGACATCTGCCTGCCTCTGTCTGTAGAATGATGTTTTTAAAGAAATGCAGCAATATATAAGCTACATGAGATTTTATAATACTCACATGTTGAGTATTTATAGAATGAAAAATAATTGTCTTAATGGTACACGTTTACTTCAGTTGTAACAAGAGAAAAATAGGAAGTTGTTTTTTCCTATTTTTCCTACTGAAAAGATTTGTATTTTATTCCTAATGTTGGCTTTGATATATGTCAGATAGCCTGTAAATCTGCATACCCAAGAACAGAATATTTTCATAATCTTCATAGTGAAACAGTCTCCCATACCTTAAGACAACTGACTCCATGGTGGAAGTGCCATTTAGGACATAAAACTCTGCATGTGGACAGCACCATCAGCCAAGATGGAAAGGAAGACCTGACTCATTCAAGTCCATAGGTCTGGGGAGTCTCTAAATGTATGAACCTCGCTTTTTTTGGCTTCTGTCTGTCCTCTTCCAGCTAACCATTCTTCTTAAATGAAGCATGTCGACACACAATATGTTCTTTGTGCTTAAAAGCTCACCCTGAGCAAGGCTCAGGGCTACTTACCAACACTGGAATCCCAAACACCCAATGTGGTCACTGGCTGGCTAATAAAGACTTTCTGTTGGTTTAAACCATGTCCAAGCAGTCTTTTCTGGTGGATACCCCACAACAATTGATGACATTTATTACTGGATAAAATAAATATTAGAATAAATACATGTATTTTCCCATTATATGTGTTTCTTTCATGGGAAAATTTAATAATTTTCTTAACTGTAATATAAAAAGGTTTGCTTCCTCAATAATGGTCAATAGATTGTTTTTGTGGAAAACATTTGCCTCCAGGGTCACAGACTCAGGAAGTGGCTTTGGCTGAATCACTTGGTCTCAGTGGGATTCTTAGATTCTTTGGTTACAAAATTATAATGATATATAAAACTTCAAATAATTAGAGATGACAACTTTGGTATAATATACTTTTATATATAAAATTCATTTATGAATCACTTACATTCTAATTTATTTTTTTAATAATTATTTTCTTATCTGCTTTAAGGTGGTTGATCAAATGGTCAAATTTAAACTGAATTTAGATATTTTTTTTTACTGCTGCTTAATATTTAATAAAGACACACAGGGTGACTTATTTAAACAAATACAAATAAAACTAATAAAATGTGGACACTGACCTGTATTTGACCCACACAGGAAGCAACATCCTAAACATCCATAAACTGCCCTTCATAATTGTTCTCAGGAGGAGTCTTTATCCCTGGGGTTTAAGACAAAGGGATTGAAGGTAAAGGATGTTCCCATTTAGTTTCCATAGAGGACTTGTCTCTCAGGTTTCCACTATGCAATCAGCTCACTCCAGCTTCCTGTTTTGCAATTTACAAAACAAAGCTCAATCAGATCTATGTGAAATTTAAAATAAATCCCAGTATTTAGGTTTTACATAAAAATGATACCTTTTTCACTAGGGCTAAAAAATAAAAAAAATTTAAATTGTAAATAAAAATTGTTAAATTTTATTTAACTATGTCTCATCATTTAAGCAAATGCCTCAGGTTGCTTATAAAAGTGACATCATAGTAAATGATACTGACTTATTTTATTAGAATAAAATAAAATTGTCCTACAATCTCTAGAAATGGGAAGTAAGTAAATTGTTATCTGGGCCTAGAGCCTAGGACCAGGAATCAACTTCCAACCAATCACCAGTCTCCAATCAATCAATCAATCTCTCTCTCTCTCTCTCTCTCTCTCTCTCTCTCTCTCTCATGCACCTTCTCCAGAAATTCTGGGGAACAAGTGACTTCATTACTGATTAAGTTTTTAGAGCAAGACTATTTTAGCAGTGTTAAGTTGCTCTAGTCCAAGACGATGAGGGTCATCCATATAGTTGGATAGATTATAATCTACTCATTGTAGTAAGAAAGGAAGCAGACTGTGGGAACCTCCTTAGATTATTAACTATTCTCATTGCTGTAACAAACTCTCTGACAACATCAAGTGAAGGATGATATGGTTTCTTATGACTGGGGTGGGGTGGGGGTACAGCTCATCTAGTGGAGAAGCCACAGAGGTAGAAGTATGTGGTAGCAAGTTTCATTGTATCCAGCCATGAAGGAGAGAAATAAATACCAGTACTCTGTTCACTTTTTTCCTTTTTTCATTTTATTGGTTAAGACTGCAGGGCATGAGATAGTGTCAGCCACATTCAGGATGGAGCTTCTTTATTGAGTTACATGCCTCTGGAAATATACACAAACAGACATGGCCAGAAGTGTGTCTTGTAGGTGATTGTGAGTCTAGTTAAACTGACAATGAAGATTAATGGTCAAACACAGTAAGAAGGCCATATAAAGAATCTAGTGTTACAGTAAGGCTTGGTATGAGTAGCTTCAAGGAGAGGAGAGTGGAACAAGAGTAAAGTAATTGCTTAAGAAATTGCAGACAGACAACCAAGAGAGGCAAGTCTACTGTAGTTTGAGAGCGGTACAGTGACCTTTTTGTCTAGACTAACAATCTATGAAGTGATCAGGCTATATTTAATTTTACAAGATAGAGTGGGCTTGCCTGAAGTTGGTTTATCTGTTTATGTCCAATAGCAGAATAAATGGCCTGTCGTTAAGTACCGATCTAGCTTCTGATTATTCAGGGGCTTCTCTTCATAAATGCTTGGTGGCAAGTGTCAGAAACTCAAAAGTTGTTTAGACCAAAGTACATGGTGTTTGGTACATCCTAGCTAGGAAAGGGCAGGTATTTAGTATTCGAAGATGGATAGAATGTAAAAGAGATGCTATACATCTTTAATCCCAGTACTTGGAAAGAAGTAGCAAGAAGACCAGTATGAATTTGAGACCAACCTGGTCTATAGTATAGGACGTTCCAGAGGAGCCAGGGTTACATAACCAGACCCTGGGTCAAGAGAAAAAGCAAACATGGATAGAAGTAGAGGCCCAAACACCACCTCACTGAGCATTTACTTTTACTTTCCAATTTGTGTTGTTGTCATTGATGAGTATCTGAGATCATGGATAACTAATGTTGATATAATAAAATATCTGATTCTGGATAATATTTTAGTATACTATGTTATTAATGCTTGGAGAGTTTCATACAGTGAAGCTATTCTTGGCTGTCAACTTGACTATACATAGAATGAACTATAATGCAGAATTAGAGGATACACTTGTGATTCAGATCTTGAGACAAGAAGACAATATGCCTTTACTCTAGACCTTAAGGGGGGAACACACAACTTTAATCTGGGCCACAGCTTCTTTTGGAAGTCTGTATATGGACAAAATGCAAGAAGAAAAGGTTCTTCAACTGCTTGCCCTTGCCTTGACAGCACATCCAGAAGATCAGTTGGGACACTCAGCCATGTGGGACTGAGCAGCTACGAAATGCTTTGGACTTTCCATTTGCAACCAGTAATTGTTGGATGGATTAGCTGAATTACAGTCTATAAGTTATTCCAATAAATTCATATGTATGTATGTATATATGTATGTATGTATATATGTATGTATGTGACTCTAGGGACCCCTGATAAATATACCTACCTTCATATAATTTATTTTGATTCTATTCATGCTTCCACTCCTTCCAGATATCCCTAAACTCCTTACTTTTACATTCTCTGTTTTTATAACCTACTGAGTCCAAGTGTGTTGTCTATATACTCATATGTACGCAGCCATTCATTGGAGCATGCTTGACCTACCAGGGGCCACACACTTAAAGAAAACTAGCTCTCTGTTTCACAGAAGCCATCAAAGATAAAAAAATTACATTATTTTGGTAAAACTTTGGGTTGATGGTAGGCCTTTGTAGACTGGGGTTGAATAGCACATGTCTTAATTAGGGTTTCTATTGCTGTGAAGAGACATTTTGACCATGGCAGCTCTTATAAAGGAAAGCATTGGGGCTAGTTTACAGTTTTAGAGGATTAGTTCATTTATCATCATTGGTGGGACATGGTGGCATGCAGGCAGACATGGTGCTGGAGAAGGAGCTGAAAGTTCTACATCTTGATCTGAAAGCAACAGCAAGGAGTAACTGTGTCACACTGAGTGTAGCTTGAGCAAAGACGACCTCATCCCCCCCCACACACACACCCATGACACTCTTCCTCCAACAAGGCACAAAGCCACACCTATTCCAACAAAGCCACACCTCCTAAAAGTGCCATTTCCTCTGGAGGCCATTTTCTTTTAAACCACCGCAGCACAAAAGGAAGTCTATCCTAGGGTCACACAATTCTAACCTCATAGAAACAAGCAAACCTTGTTTAACCTCCTGCCAAGGTAGCTGCTTCTTCTGCAGCTAGAGTCTGGGTTACTCTATAGGAAACCCTGTAAATGACAGTAGAGTACCAAAGGGCAAGTTACTTCAGCATGAGGTTATAAGAACCAAATATCAGACAAAAAAATAAATCAGTTGGAAACTGCAAGCTATGTAGAAAGATAACATCAGAGTTGGGGATAACTGTGTTGTTTAACTAACTGTTGGAGTTGACCCCGTTTACAGAGAGCAAAGTTCAAATGACTTGCTATGTCATTTAGGATGCATTCAGGGCTTTTCACAGCTTTATGGAAATCATCTCTCTAGCTTTTTTTTTAAATGGTAGCTTATTTATTTTCTCCCTCTCTTGGTTAAATGTGCAGTTCTAAGAGTCAGTTGAGATGCCTAGGTACAATCTTCTTCTCTCACACTCTTGAATTACACCTGTTCTTCAGGGGATACATAGTTAGACTTTAACATTGGGCAAGAATGAGACACACGCACTGTTGTTAGTGCAAGAAACCACTAAACCCTGGCTACACTTTACCTTGGCTATATCACTTCAGAGGCTCTGGAATCATGCTTTCTCCCCATCACCCCACCCCCAAATAACCATTCTGCACTCACAAGGGTTTAAAGGGTTGTTCTGCTCAGCTTGTTTTGGTAGAAAATGATCTCAAGTGGGGAAAACACTACGGCAAGTGTGAGATTGCCCTTCCTTGGAGAAACTGTTTCCTAAGCAGTTGTAGGAAAAACAGTCCCTATAGACTTTGCTGATAACCGTGCAACCTGGCAGCTCAGGGCCTCTGGAGTCTTTCCTGACATCATCCATCTCTGGTGACCTCTATGACATTATGTGGCCTTGAGGTTTATTCTCTTCTATCCAATCTCATCCTAGAGAGTGGAACCAGCAGGGTGTCCCTGTCTCCACATAATTGCTTGTTAGGGAGACTGATAACGTCTATAAGAGTATATAGGAGAGAGAGGTGGTATTTAAGAGGTGCTCTGAGATTGTGTTCAGGGTGTCAGGTTTCTTGCTGGTCACAGCATAATTGTATCTTTAACATATCCTAGATGGTGTCACAGCACACACTAAACTTTAAGGATTGGATCAGCAGTTTTACCTTATTATGCCTTCCACCATCCTTTATTCTTACTTCATTTTTCTTAATTATCTTAATTAATCTCCTTTTTTCTGTCTTTGTCTTCCTGGATTTACTAATGCCCATCTAGATTCATGCTGCTATGACTTGGGCATGTTTTATGTGTTTCCTAAGAATCTAAGAATCAGGAAACTCGCTTCCCAAGGGGTAGTATTAAGAGATGCAGTGATTCATTTGAGAGGTAGGCCCTGACAGAAGGTCCTTGGGTCAGGCTTTCTCAAAGGGACTAACACAGTCCTTACACTACTCTTTTGTGATTCTATATGGAAGATATTTTAAAACAAGCAACAAGGGCAGCTCCTGTGCTGTCTGGCGTGGAATGGGCACCTTCCTCCATAGTCGCTCTTCTATCTACCATGTTTCATGAGACCAGCACCTCCACTATGCCATAGTTTTAAAGATTGAGAATACAATCTTTAAAACTATGAGTGAAATAAATCTTTTTCTTATAAAATGAACTCATTTCAGTTAATTACATATGAGAAAAATCCTAGGGGAAATAAAATAAGCATATGCACATAGTAGCTATTATTTTTTTTATTTTATGACCACACAGAAAGCCTATGTATGCCATGGCCAGTATAGTCCAGAAGCACAATAGCTGAGTTTGAGAAGATTTAATGACAGCATTTGAAAGAATGAAGAAATGCTCCATGCATGAGTGACATGGACAGAGAAGAATGGGAGTTATAAATTAGTGGTTTCCTTTTTTGTCTGATAATAGATGATTTACCCACTGTTTAACAGTTTCTCAAGAGAAGGACCATCATGCTTGGCTCAGTGTTTATGTTGGTAAGAGTCTTCTCTGGTGCATCAGACTGAGCACACCTAGAAGGTGCTTTCACCTGTAGCAGATTCTGCTTATTTCTCATACAACAAACATCTCTATCTCTCTTGCTCTGTGATTCTTAGGCTGCTGAAGAGGCAAGCTGAGCAGCAGTGGGGCCCTCCCCTGTTGTTAAGAGGTGCAGCTGGTCATGTTAACTCTCTTTGTTGATCATTAGTTCAGAAGGGGCTTTGATCTCCAATTTGTTCTTGCCAATGAGGCCTGAATAAAAGTTTATTTAAGAAACTTACGGAAAGTACTTTGCTCCTCAAAAGACAGCATGAACTGTATCTTCCTCTTGCCTTAAATGTAGCTATTCAGAAAAAGGTGTCATGATACCCTGGCTGGTGTCATGATACCCTGACAGTGTGTGAACAGAAAGGAGAGAAAGACCTTGAGTATCTGATGATATAGATAACTTACTTCAACAATCCCAGACTCACCAGTGGATGGGCTTCCTGTCCCATGAGCAACTTAAGCATCATGGTGCTCAAAGCTGTGCTGACAAGGGCTTTCTCTATGGTATGGGACTCAATGCAGCTGGATTGCTTGTCAGTCTGGTCTTCTGTCCTTTCCACAACATTATATCTACTGTGGCATCCAGTGTACATTGTTGTGATGAAGAAATAATTTTTATCTTGATGCAGCTTGGTGATGATCCTAAACATGTTCTTTTCCTGTTATTTTAATATTTTCCCCTTAGTAAAACACAAAGTTTTTAATCAAATATTAAATTATCCCAGGGCTTTGTCAAAGTTTGAATTTGTTGTGTTTATCATGGAAAATAAACACATCCATTGAAAGCAATCAAGTTGTACAAAAATGAATCAACTTAGAAGTGAATGTAGCTGGAGTTCCTCCCAGCTCTTTGTCTCTGGTTATCCAATGTAACCTGGTTTCACAAAAGAAAAATTGACTGAGTAAAAGCTGAGAGTTACCTACTAAACTCTGTTAACAAATGTAACTCTCACAAGATGCCTCTACTTGAGACAGGCACCTCATAAACAAATTAATACTCTAATATGTCAGGTTTCCAAAACATAATTTTTTTCTAGAAATATCATAATTTTTTGAATACTTTCTCAATTTCATAGCTAAACAGCAGAAGAAAAATAAAATCAAACACTTTAACATTCCTGTCTGTCAAACTGAGTACAGTTCCAGTACATGAATGATTTATTTTCATTGCATTATTCTTGAAATAATGGCTCAGGCAGAGCATCATGGTCCATCACCTAAGGCTTACATCATGAAAACTGCATGTTGCTGGTAATTAAGGATTAGCCTGGTATCTCACATCTGTCTGAAAAGCTGTTGATGGATGAACAATGGGTGTAAAAGACCCAGCATCTTGCTTAGAAGGATTTGCTATGCTTGCAATTATAGGTCATTTTCAAAAGCAGTACCTGCAAACAAAAGGATCAATCATTCATCCATTATCCCTTTTTAAGAAGCTAGCTTTTCAGAAAGCCTACCGGACACTGACTAGCCTGCAATGACACCTCATTTTCAATCTCAATTCTTTATGGATTAAAGACAATTGTTATCATCACTTGAATTTATAGTCAGCTTTTTAGAGCCTATATATCAACTGAATACTATTCTAGAATTATAAGTAAAATAGTGTGATTTTAAGGGGCTTTTCTACAATTAACTAATACCTTAACCTTTTCCTAGGGTTATCGTAATAAATTATCACAACCAGATGGCTTAAAATAGCACACTTGTGCAGGCTACAAATTCTACACTCAGTTATCTGCAGAGCTGTGATTCCCTGGAAACCTACAAGTCAGGATTCTTCTCTCCTGCCACCCTAGACAGTAAGTTTCAGCTGTGGTGTCCCACACTTCTGTCACCACAGGAGCTGGGGTATTCTTCCCATGTGACTATTCTCAAAACTGTTCCTTCTTCAGAGTACATCACTCTATTTAATTGGGGTCCATGCAAATGACTTTGTCTGAATTTAACTATACTATAGTCCTGTCAGTCAACTTTTGTATTGTATTATGGTTGCAGCTGAGGTCAACTGTGATCCGAAACTATTACTATAATACAAATAGAAATTATATGGGTGTATGTTTTACATATACATATATATGTACTATATACATACATTATATACATATATATACTGTACAATATACATATTCAGAGAGTGTGTGTGTGTAAAAACAAAAGATCAGCCATTCACATAGCATTTATTGCAATCCTAAGAACTATATAAAATAGTTCAAAGCTCTGATGGACCTTCCACACTTTGTTGCAGCATAGGTGAAATGACAGGAACATAGGAAGTGATGGCCAGCCAGTGCCAGCCTGCTTCTGGTGGCCTTGCTGTGTTCTAGAGTTGGCACAGCTTTCTGGTCTGGCTCTGGCACCTCTGTCTGTATGATTCACCACTGTTGGTCTTGGTTATCTGCCACTTACTCATCCTGATCTTTACTTCCAAGACTTTCGTGTTGACATCTACATACTCTTCCTATCCTCAGAATCTAAGACCTGGACTTTATTGCTCACTCTTTTTTTTTCTCTATTCCCTATGCAGATGCTCACTGAAATGATGGTCACATCCTGCACTTGCTTCTCAGAGCTTATACCAGCCACAACATGATAAAAGACTGGTTTTGTTCTGTTTATTTTTCTATTCTTCAGGAAGAACATATCTCCTTGCCTCTCAGTGCTTAATTTTGAAATTTTATAAAAATGACTCTGACATATTTGTTAGTGGGGTTGGAGGCAGTAAAAAGATCATAACCAGTTTTCAACATGATAAGCACAAAATGAGATGCCTATTGGAAAACATAAAGCTTGGCACTCTTACATTTTGATAATACTGGACCAGGTCTATATGCTGAAGGCTTGGTCCACATTGGTTAGTGATACTTTGGGAGGTGCTTGACATTTAGGAGGTTGTGCTTACCTGGATGAAGTGGGTTTCTGGTAGCATGCCCTTAGGAGTTTACCTTTCCAGGACCCTTTTGATTTTGTTTCTTGTTACCAAGAGACAGTGTCATTCTTAGGCAAAAGTGATGGGACCTGAGCAACCATGACCTGGCACCCCTGGTATTGTGAGCCAAACCAGTATTCTCCTCCTTTAAAGTATTTTTTTTTAATATTGACAAAGTAACAAGAAGCAAAGCAGACTATTTAATAGGTATAAAACCATGGCTTAGAATCTTACTTGTTATCTTGCTAAAGACTAGGTTACATAGAGGTAAATGCTGAGCACTCCTCATATCAATGAATAAACCATGTCTATGGTTTTTGCGAAATTTTTAGTCAACACAGACCTCACCTTACTGCAGGTGTTCACAGCCACATTTTCCCTTTCATACATATTCTATCAGATAAAGTGAAACGCCATTGTTCCACTTAAGATCCCTTGATGTCTCCAGTGATGAACAGAAAATAATCTCGGAGTAAAGGAAAGTGGACTCTGTTTCAAGCATATCCCCTGAATTCACCTTCTTGTTCACCTGCCCCACATTGAAGACCCTATTATGAGCATAGTACGTTTAGCGTTGTTGAACTGAATGAGTTCCAGAACAGTCTGGAATTGATGCTTATACTGGCAGGGATTATGCTCAATGTCCTAGCTCCTGGGGCGGGGCGTCTGAGGCTGTAAGGGTGATGGAGAAATTTGAAACTGTTGCTTTAAGACAGGAGTCAAGGAGGGGTGCTGGTGTTTCTATTGTGGATGCTGCCCAGGCTACAGTCTGGAGTCCAATTAGCAGAGAGCTTAACAGGGTTTTGTTTAGCTTAGCAACCGCCTATGCTGCCCCCGGGGCCAGCCCGGGAGGGAATCTCCAATGAGCTCAAGCCGTAATCTGTGCAACAAACACTAGTCCTTTTCTTCGTCTCCATAAACCTGGTCCCTTGGAAGTCTCACTACACTGTGGGACAGGAGGGATTGCTCCTTGCAAAGGGTGGCCCCGGTATCCCTTGGTCACAACTTCAACAATCTGTGGGAGACCTGTGAGGAATTAAACCGGTTCCTGTGGTAAAGAAGCCTCAAGGGCTGTGCCAGGACCCCAGGATCCTGCTTGTCCTTAGGGCCACCTGTCCAGATCGCTGCGGGTGGTGGTGGATGGAGCCCTGCAGTCCAACGCCTGGTGTCCTCGACCTCCCTGTGGTGGCAGCAACGGTAGCCTCTCCAGGACCAAGACATGAAGGTCGCTGTGTTGGACCTGGGATCTCTTTTTGCCAAGATCTTCAAGACCTCGACATCTTCTGCAGTCCCCAGCCACCCTGGTGGCTCGACGACCACAGAATCAGTAGTCTCAGGTGCCAGCACATCGCATAGCGAGACAAGGACCCTTACTCTGCTCCCGTCGCTACCTCCAGACAATACAACCTCACGAGAGCCCTTCACCCCTCTGCATTCCCCTTCGCACCCCAAGAGCTCGGCAGTCACCCACAGGGTGGAAGCAGTAGCATGCCTCGAGTCTCTGCCCAGCAGTCCGGGAGCATCCAGAGTGCCACCTCTAGTCCCCTGCAGCAGCTCTGTAGGCTCTGTGGCATCAGTGGCTTTGCCTGGCTCAAGCACTGTCTGGGGGACCCTACCTTCTGTCACCGTTCCCGCGGGCAGCAATAGCAGTGCAGCCTCGAGTCCAAGGAATCCGCGCCAGCAGCTGGGTCCCGGAGAGCGAGAGCCCAGTGCGTGGATGGCCCCGGGGCCTGTTCCCAAAACTCTGTTCTTCACCCTGCCAGACATCGGGGAAGAGTGGGCCTCCGACAGCGACTCTCAGGATGACCCAGAAGGGTGAGTCCCTCACTTCCCAACTCCCTGGCTTTCTGGTTTCTTCTAACACAGACTATGACAAACTTTTCCTTAACATTCTCTGAGTAAATTTCTGTTAATCCGGGGAGAAGAGAGCGACAGGAATGCATGCTCAGTCTCCGCTACCCAAAGTATTAAAATCTAGATGATGAGCTGGGTTTTCACAGGGCTTTCTTCAGCACCCTCCTTTGCGACAGAATATACAAGGTGTCAGGGTGACTCGCTCTACACCATAGTAGCAGTAATTTGATTTTTAAGAAACAGCTAAACAGCTCTACCATAGTTTCTAAGGATCAGCCAAAGTGTTTCAGATCCCAAGTGGAATGGCTTTCTTTTCCATGACATCTAGTTAATTTACATCTGCATCCTTTTCATCGATACAAAGGAGACCTGTGAGGTTTAGGATTATCTCTCCCAGGGGTCTTGAGTTCCATCTTGCAATACTATTACGAAACCATGACTTCACCTGAATGAGAATTGAAGGCTACCTTTTTCCAGTGAATACGTGCATATTTCTCTCTCTCTCTCTCTCTCTCTCTCTCTCTCTCTCTCTCTCTCACACACACACACACACACACACACACCTTTTGAAATCAAAAGCATAATGAACACATTCTTATAAAAATTCTAGACTCTGGAATGAGAGTTGATTCTATTTTTTGGTGAGAAGATCTATCATTTTGCTGTTTTTAAGTGCGTACATTTTTTTTTCTTTTTATATGTATAGAAGAAAGGTAAAATGGTCAAAAGCAGATCATTGCATGTAGGTGGCATAACTCAGCCACTCGCCCCCTTCACCTAACGAAGTCCGGACTGAAGACTGATTCTAATCCATTCGCAGTATAAATATAGTTTCACAAAAGTGCCTGACATCATCCTTATCAATGCTTAAATAGGGAGTTATGTAATAGTAAATTAAGCCATTCATTTGAAATATTATGTTTCAAAATTTGTTTGTCAACCAGTTCCAACCCATCCAGGAAAATCCATTGCACTTGGAAAGCTGCTCCAATTACCTAAGGAATTTAGCCTTTGTTATTAGCAACTGGTCCTTAACAGTTAGACAATTAATGTTTTATGAGCAAACAGATCTACGCAGTGACCTTAAACTCTAGGCTCAGTGCTTTTAGCAAATAGACACTGGAACATACAGAATAGCCAGGAAAGGAAGTGGAATTAGCTTTGACTCATGCACGTATTAGTTTGTGTTTATATTTTCCAAACTCTTTCTAATAATTAATTTTTTTAACAACTGTGCATTTGGTGATATTTGCAGAAGCTAATATGTGTTAGCCAATTCATCCAATTTTACTGAAAGAGAAGAAGCTGAGTTTTAGTTGCTTCCAGAAATAAAATGCATTGGAGGTGTGTTTTTTCAAAAATCTTCCTGATAATGCACCTATACTTTGTAGCTGAAACCAAAGGTATTGACAGAGGCAGACAGCAGAGAAGCCTAAGCATTATAATTTTCTCTACAGAGGTATAAAATTACTTCTTTCTTTTCACCACACCCAATTCTTTTCTCAGTAAAAGGAAAATATAAAGAGAAACAAATTGATGTATTATGTGTTTTTCCTTTATACTATGTTATTTATAAAATGGAATAAGTAAACATCACAAAATAAATTTATATTACTTCCTTGCCAGCTAACCTATCAATAAATAGTTGATTAATATTAAAAGTGAACATTTAAATTTCAAAAGCCAATGGACATAGGAAGAGACACATGGTTAATGTAGAAAGAGGAGCAGACAGAACATGACTAGAGAGAATTGTGAATACATATAAAACAAACAAGAACACATCACTGAGAGACACAGAACCAATTTTACACCCATAGCATTCAGTTATAGAGGAAATTCAGAAATCATTCTTTAGATAAGTAACTAGAGAGAAACACACAGAAAGAAAATAAACAAGTTAGAGAGCAGAGAGACACAGAAGATAGGCAGCAGGTAGATAATACATGAATAAAAGTCAGGTAGATAGGTAGGTGGATACACAGATGATAGATAATTAACAAGTAAGTAGATAAGTATATAGGGCTACATTTGAGTCAAGGTGGAAGAAATTGAATTTTCTTTTTGTCTTGTTGTTTCAAACCCTTAGATATACATTCCAAAACCTTTTATGTTTGCCTTCACTGTCCTATACAATTTTCTTTCTAAACTGCATTTCATTTGCTTCATTATCCGCACTGGCCCTTCACTGCCTCACTTTGCACTTCTGCTTCCCTGTGAAGGCCTTATTGATTTATTCTGCAAATGAAAGAATTTCTAGTAGTTGATATAATAGTTATATTAGTGTTTAATACCAAGAAAGAAGTGTATCTCCTATCCTGGGATCAGTGTCTGAAAAATACAGAAACCTAGTCATTACCCACCCTTTATACAGAAATTGTCCATTCTCACCCCAAATATTGTGACTTGGTAATATTTTATGTTCTTTATTAGAGAGTACCATGATGCTTACGGCACCACATGCTCATAAAAGCAGTTAGTAAAAACACATTAAATGAATAAATAAAAATATTTTCTTCCTCATATGGTCCACTTTCATGAATTCTTAATCTCAAAAGCAGCAAGCAATTTAATCATCCTTCTGTAACAATGGGTAACAATTCTTGGGTCTTCCCATTTTGTTGTCTTGATATTTTCTCAAAGTAAGTATTACTTTCTCCTAAGACTTGCTATTCCTGCAGTGATGACTCATAAGCTCAGCGGACAAGTGTTAATAGTCATATGACTGTGTCTTGCTTTTAAAACCTTTCATTAAAGCCATAATCCTGGCCTAGAAAAATAGATAAGCTGATAAAGTGCTCACCATACAAACTCAAGGACCTGAATCCCATCCCCATAAAATAAGTTATGCACATAAAACAAGTTAGGAGTGATGGCATGTGCTCCTAACCTTAACATAAACATAAACAAATGATTAGGCCTTGCTGACAGTCAGCCTCCCTGTATCATTGAGCTCTAGCTCAGTGAAAGACCCCTTCTCCAAAAACAAGATGGACAGAGTCCTTTGTCCTCCACATGCACCTGTGCACAGACACATACACATAAACACACACATATGTGTACATGCATACATACATGTATGCACACAAATACGCAAACACACAAACTTACATGATTTTAAGATTTTAAAAATATAAAACAATTTTTTTCTTACTGCTTAGACAGCAGTTAGTTTTAACTTTAAATTGTTTTCCTTGTTATTTTATTTAAAATCTTAAAACCTAGTGGTTAGGTTTCTGCTATATCTTTAAAGAGCAAGTTTAAGCATTTTTCTATATAATAGTCTGCATACATAGCACGCTTATGTAACAACCACCACATGATATGAGGCTGAGGTCTTTTCAAGTTGCATCATAGTAACAATTCACCCAAATCAGTACAAGTTATTACTGAATATATTGAAGTCACATTGAATTGATCCAAATCACTTTTATGATATTTTTAAGGAGTCCTAATAATGCTAACAGCTATTTACTTCACTCAACTCATTTTCTCTTACATTAAAGTGGAAATAATAATCTACAATCAAGGCTATTATAGAATTAAAAGAGGCAAAGTATAAGATAAAAGTCCCTCATTCAGTGTCAGCCTGTACAGGTGAAGGCTTCCCTGGGCCGTTCAAGCATCCACTTGGATATTGCTGGCACTTCTAGAAATTATTCTTATCTTTCCACTTCTTGCTCATCCCAATCTTGCCTCTGTTGGTTGTCTCAGACCTGACCTTTACTACTTGGCACCCCTGGGGTAGACCCACTCCATAAACAGCTATTATTATTTCAGAATGTTCAATATTCTGTACATAATATTTCACTCATAGCATCCTTCATAGAATAAAGTTTTTTGCTACAATCTTCAGTGAAAGTTAGTATGTTATTTTCCAAACATGAACTGTCAACCTATATATTACAAATACCTATGCTATATAAGATCTGCAGGGAGTTAAACTTTGTCAGAATGTGGAAAAGATGAATGATCCAGGAGAGGCTTTGAATAAGTCTCCAAAAGCACAAAGTCAAGAAAGAAGGGTGCTCATAAATCAACCTGAAGGGAAGTGTCAGAGATTAAATTCTAAAACAATAAAAATAAAACAACAATAAAAATAACTACCACCAACAAAACACAAATTGGGACATATATTTACTCAAAATTTGGAAGCACACTCTAGAAAACTACATCTGTGAGATGGGTAAAAAATAACATGCCATAGAAGGAGATGACATTACTAGGAGCTAGCTTTCGTGAGAAGTTAAGAAAAAAAATCAAGGAGACCCTTGGCTATCAGAATATGTTCAGTTAACATGGGAAGAGGGACTGATCATGTTCATGGAGAGAAGTGTCAGTGTAGAGCATGTAGAAAAGCCAGGACCAGGCCAGAGACAGAAGGATGGCAGGGACTTGCTGGTTGCCAGCTTTGCTCCAGGTTCAGTGAGGGACTTCATCTCAAGGGAATAAGACCGAAGGATAGGACACCAGTCACGCATGTGTGTATACTGTACCCACAACACACAGACACGGAGGAGGAGGAGGAGGAGGAGGAGGCCATTGCCAACACTAGAAAGGCATAGGAGTCTGGACACAGTTATAAAAACTTTAGAATAGCAATTATTACAAGACCTGTTAATACAGGATAAAACAAAGGAAACTAGATGAAAGCTGATGATATTTTCATATACAGAAGGACAATGTCATTAACAATAAGGTAATGGAGACAGACAAAAGTAGGTCTATCCAGAAGATGAGGAATTAACTTTGTAATGTATCTAGATAAACTAGGAATTTATGGAACAAATTTGGAAGAAAGATAAGATCTGGATATATAGAAATCTTCCCAAGTAGATGATAAATACTCAAATTTTACATTATTTAACAATTGCATTATATTATTCTTAATACTTAATGTTCTTTATTTTTATTCCTGGATATTTTAAATTTTTTTTAAAATGAAAAATGTATGTGTTTCCTGTTTTGCTTGACCAATATTTCTCTAATTACCACTGTTCACAAGAAGAACACAAACTAAGAAAAGTGTTTATAAGCTTCAGAGTAACTGACAAAGTAATTTTTATTGGTTATAATAATGAAGTATGTTACATCATGTTTTGTGCCTTTTGCCACCTTATTTTCCCATTAGTTCATTTGTTACATTGTTAAGCTATCTGCAATTTCTTGAAAGCATCTCTTTTAAATGTCCAAGTACTATAGATAATTTGAAGAAGGTTAAAGTAGCCTTACCTGATATATTTTTACTACACCAACAAAAATTTCAAGATACCAAGAAAAACACAGCTAAGTGACTATACTTTGTTCTTTTATTTATGGAGGCTGGGCTGGAGAGATGGCTCAGCCGTTAAAGGCTAGGCTCACAACCATAAATATTTATGGAGGCTGAAGAGTAGTCAAAGTGTATCCTAGTAGCTAAAAATGGGGTTTTCTAAATTATTCAGATAACTTAAAGTTGAGGATGTTCAGCCATGGCAATAGAGATGCCAAGAATACAGAGAAAGAAATTACTGATATTTTATGCTTTGCCCAGAGTAGATACTGTAAATTAACAGCCATGTCCTATCAGTTTCTATTACTCATTCTCAGCCCTCAATGGCAGTTTCTTTCATAGTTAGAGTCTACCTAAATAATTCCAACCAAAGAAGGTGTTGACTGAAAATGTATACTAACATAGGGGGTTTCTTGTATAGTTACAAATGTGCCTGTGTTGTCTGTCTCTGAGGAGAGTCTCTTGCTTAAAATGAGTGGATAATGGTAATTCTCATCTTGAGTCTCCTAGGAAGCAATCATGGTACAATGAGGTCATTGGCTTTGTGCTCCATGAGATTTTTCCATGGCTTACATTTAATTTGTATTTGAAGTACAGATGCTGCCATAGGGTGGAAACTAAAACTGGCATCATCCTTGCCTTTGTCTAACCTGGAGTCATGTTCTGATATGCTCCATGGGGCCAGTGGGTTCATGGACAGGAGGAAAACCACTTGTCATTTCATGTCTTCAGGCATTACTGGTTCCACTGGACCATCATTTATTGTCCTTCACCTGTATGAGCTCACAGAGGCCCATCATCTTAGAGGTGCCCCCCACCCCCCGCCTTGTGTCTGTAGTATTCCTGGAAGCCACTGGAGACAGTCTTGTGCTTATCTATTTTATGAAACTATTCAGAACAGCAGAAACAACATACAGAAAACACACATATGCAGACACACAGTCACACACATGTAAACACATACACATGCAAACACATGCACTCACACTCGCAAACATATACATAATCACACACATGTGAACACATGCCCATGCAAACACATGGACACAAACATACACACATCTCACACCTCTCTCTCTCTCTCTCTCTCTCTCTCTCTCTCTCTCTCTCTCTCACACACACACACACACACACACACACACACACACACACACCCCTACCTTTTAGACCTTCCAAAATGTATGAAAGAACCAGAAAAATGAAAATACTAAAGATTCTTGAATTAAACTGTTGCCTTTTCACCATCATACAGAGAAGCACCTGGATTCCTTTTATTTCACAAGAGTCACATCTCACACATGTACTTGGATATACAGAATTTTTTAATGCATGTACATTTATTAAAATTCTCTAAAGGTTTTTTTGGTTTTTTCACTCTAAAGATTTTTATAGCCTAATAAATAGCACCACAAATACATACATAGAATATGATTCATTAAATACTGTATATGCTTTATTAAATAATCAAATAAACACTATTAATTAATATCATTGAAAAAAATCAGACTCTGCCCCCCTTTTTTTTTCCTGGAGAAGCAAAGATGCTAATAAGAACATTATATTTTGATTTGTTTTAAAAAGCTAAATAAATTCTTTGCAATGATAACATATACTGAACTTAGGAAAAAGGCTTCCCTTGTTGGTATTGTTGAGGATAACTACAGCTAAATAAAATATCTCTTCTGGTGAATATATATGTTTATAGACACATATACTAAAGAGTACATACATGTGTGTAAGTCTATACATGTATTTATATATATTTCTTAGAACTATTGTCTCCTTCAATATATGACTATAATTTTTGAAATTATTTTCAAATAATGTAGTTGTTTGAAAATGTTACTAGGGCTGGAGAGATGGCTCAGAGGTTAAGTACATTGATTATTCTTCCAGAGGTCCTGAGTTCAATTCCCAACAACCATATGGTGGCTCACAACCATCTATAATGACATCTGGTGCCCTCTTCTGTATAATGTATAACAAATAAGTCTTTTAAAAAAAGGAAAATGTTACTAAAATTGATGAGGACAAAGCCACTCTGGAAGCTAATAGTTTATATTCATGTATCTTCAGGACTCTTTAAGAAAAAGTCTGTATTGAATAAAATAAGTCACTACTTACAAATGAACACAATTATTGCTAAGTTGATGCCTTAAAACAAAGCATATAAAGAGCTATAGTTTATCTGTATTAAGCACATCCTAAAGAAGCAGGTAAATATCCCCAAGAAAAGTAATACTTGGTCAGATAATAGTTGTGCTTACCAGTTTTTACATTTTTCTAAGTATGCTGATGTGAGAATCACTCAAATATTTACTGTTACAGACATTGAAAATAGCAAGGAGGTTTATTGTCCACCAGTGACTAAATGCTACGGGGATGCATTATATACATTCTTAGGAGCCCTCAAGTACACAAGGCTGCAGTGCATTCTCATTTACAGAAGAGGAGACCTGTGGTGATATATTGTATATTTAATAAAAAGTCTGGAATATCAGAGAACAGAGCCACCCACAGAGCCAAGCCAAGAGTGTCAGGGAGTGGTGATCCATGCATTTAATCCCATCCCTCTGGAGGCAGAGATCCTCTGGATCTCTGTGAGTTCAAGGCCTAACAGAGCTAGGCAGTGGGGGCACCCACCTTTGATCCTAGCAGAAGGAAAGTTGAACCAGGAAGTAAGATAGCTGGGCTGAGAGAGAAAAGGTGTTCAGTTTCCCTGCCACTTCCCTTTTCAGCTGAGGATGGAGAAGCTTGGAGGTGGAGGATTCATGGATACAGGTCTGAGGAGCTGGCAAGGTGAGAAGTGGATGAAGTTTGTTTCTCATATTTTAGCTTTTTCCCAATATCTGGCTATAGGTTATTATAATATCAAATAGAATTCATGCAATAAAAGCCGGACTCAGAAAGTATAAAAATTGTCTATTTCCAAATAGCTAATAAAAATGGAAGATTCAATTCTATGTGCTCATGTGCATTCACAAGCCTCCTTCCACCACACACACACATACATACACACACACACACACACACACACACACACACACTGATGTATTTTGTATGGATTTCTTTAGGTAGAAATGATTCAACTCTGCATATCTCTACTTATAAATATGTAATAACTTTTCTAGAACAAACTGATTTTATTAGGAAATGTTCTGAAAAGGAAAAAAAAATCACTATAGCAATCTAAAATATCCTCTCAAAACCAGGTAGCTATTAGTGCCAACGAAGACACCACATAAGGTGCTTAGTTTTGCCCATACTGAAGAGCAGATGAAAACACCTGTCACTGTACAGTTACACATTTTTAAAAATAAAAAATGCCCTTTGTAGACTCACTTGTGATTCATTTTAAGTATATATATATATATATATATATATATATATATAATTGAAACGTTTTACTGTACTAGTAAGTCAGATAATGAGTAAGCACTCTTTCTAGGGAAAAAAAAAATAAAAAAAGCAGTTGAACGACCAGATAGAATGATTTATAGATAGATAGGCAGATAGACAGATACATAGATGATAAAATTAATTCACTTCATTGGGTCATCTGCAGCCTAGAGGAGAAATGGTTAATTTTATATGTCTTAGATATGCTAACAAGTTTAATTCCAAAGCCATCATAGATACCATAGCATCACTGAAACAAAGGACTGTTTTTCACCCCTAAAACCATTGAGATTGCAAAATATATCTGCAACTCAAAAGGTTACCAACACTTAAAAGCAAGAGCCAAAATGTACATGGGATGCAGATGAGATTAGCCTCTCAGGAGCAACACAGCTGGAGGGTAGGGACCAAAAGTTTCAAGCATCTTTCACCACTTTTTGTCTCTTTCAGTACCTGTCATAAGATTCATGAACAATTGTTAGCATAAGTGCTTCATTTAAATTAGTCTCCAAAGGAAAATAAAGGCCCATGGATAAAAAGGCACCAGAAAGGTTAGTTTGTTTCCTTACATAAGTCATGAATAAAGTTAATTATACTTCTCAGGGAAGGGGTCCCATCTTAACAACACATTCAGAACTGTGACTTGAGATGATTCATGGGTAAAGAGAAATTACGCTCTGGAACAGTAGTTTTAGGATTTTCTGTCTTTTGGAGAGATTCCACCAAATATTATAAAACAAAGGAAATGCAGGATCTTATGTAGAAAATCTTACCACCTACTGTTATTTTTTTCTTCTTAGAGTAAAAACAACAACAACAAAATCACACACTTCTATCTTTATCATGATGTAATCGAAATGCATCTGCTGCATTCCAGAGCTTACTTGCTCACAGAAGAAATTGAATTCAAGGTCACTATTGAATTTAATTTCTTCTTTATTATTTATCAGATTTCAGTAGGTAAAGTAGTTGGTACAATTTGTGTCTAGCACTGTTTGTGCACATGTGCTACAAATACATATTGAACCCATGTATTTGCTGTCCTTGGTGAAGATGTTTGATTTTGCCCCACAGTGACTATGAAGCAGGAGTTAACTCGACTTTCTTTATAGAGTTCTTCTTGCATTAAGTCAAGAAGAAAAGACTATGTGATTTGATGAGGATTCTTTTGCAAGATAAATGGGCTTTCACATCACATGCTGTACTGTATTTTCCTACAAAGCCAACCTCTGTTCTACATGCAGCCACTGAAGACGACCAACTACCAGCTGTGAGCAACCCCTAAAGCTTTCACACGTTAAAGTGGTCTGGAAATCAGCCAGTTTGTAGGCTCTGAAACCCAGTTTTAGATCTTGGGTCCTGATTGGATTAAGGAGACCTGGAGTGGCCAGGGCTCACAGCTGAGCCTGCTTTGAGAAGTGAATGTAATAATCCCCTATGAGCATAAGCTGTAAGCAACAATTCAGTACTGTTCACTAAGGACACCACTTAAGTACAAGGAAGTAGAAAGTTTTGCATGTGGATGAAATGTCGGTACCTACAACCATTCTAAGTACAAGAGAGCTAGTGTGGACTTTAGCACATCAGAGCAGGTTAGGCTTCCAAACAGGAAGCAAGAAAGTTACATGGGCTGTTACATAAAGATAAAAGAACCAGTATATGAGAAGATGTAAAAATTCTTAATTTATAATCACTAATAACATATTTCAAAAATATATTAAGATGTATTATTTAACAAATTTGAGAAAATCGATGCCCACTGTTAAGGTTTTTCTCTACAGACGCAAGGAAAAAAAGTATGTTTGTGCTTTTTGTCCACCAGACTATGGCAATCAAATCAGATTGAAAGATACAAGGATTCTAAGACACTGGGTTAGATTTTTTTTTATAACCATGAGGTAAATTTATCTACTAGTCAAACCTGTATTTTAGTTTAAAATACAATCTAAAATTTGAACATACAAAAGACTAATGTCAACGGTCAACAGAACTAAAAGAAATAAATCCAAAATTATACTAGGTAGTGTTAGTTTTTGACAGAAAAATATTACCAGTTTCTTGGGAAAATCTGATCAATGTAATAGTTACTTTACTAGGTAGAAAATGTATTAAAGTTATAGGAACAGAAAGCAAGGCAGCATGTTACTGCCATTAGAGAGGAAAGCCACAGGCTCACATTTATGTATATGGACATTTGGTTACTGCAAAGATGATATTGCCAATATTGCTGACAAAATGGCTGGATGTTCATCTCCAGGCTCATATGCTGAGTCCCTGATCCCCAATGTTTGGGTGTTTTGAAATGGATTCTCAGGAAATAAGATTGTTTGAGTGGGATATACCTAACAGGGCTTGAACTCTTGTGAGGAGGTGGAGATCTTTCTCCACTCTATACACATAGAGAGGAGCCCATGTGAGATCCCTGGAAGACGGTGACTTTCTGCAAGCTAAGATGTGGATTCTCACCAGAGAACAAGTCATGGGCATCTTCATCTTGGATTTCCAGCTTCCAATACTGTTGGGGAGAGAGATTCCTTGGTATTTTGGGTAAAGCTGCCTTATCAAGATAATGGGTGTTATATTCGTTGTAGTATATGTTAATTGAACAAAATAGTAGACCTCATCATTACTCTCACCTATGTGAGTATAATGCACTTTAACATTCCCACTCACCCACAGCTGCTCTGATACTTCATCCTTGTCCTGCTAGATCTTTCATTTTCCTCAAAGTCTCCATTCTTCTTTTTGTTCCCCTTACCTCTTCCACCTGGGGTGGTTTGAATATCACTGGTTCCTATAACCTCATGGGGACTGGTACTATTAGGAGGTGTGGCTTTGTTGAAGTGCTTATGGCCTTGTTGGAGGAAGTGTGTCACTGTGGGGCGGGCTCTGAAGCCTCTTTGGCAAACGATCCCTCAATCATTGTATCTCTCAGTGGGCTTCCTGCTGCCTGCAAGATGTAGCACTCTCAGCTCCAGCACCTCATCTGCCTGCACGCCATCATGTTCCTGTCATGATGATAATGAACTGACTCTCAGAAGTTGTAAGCAAGCCACCCCAGTTAAATGTTTTCTTTATAAGAGTTGCCGTGCTCCTGGTGTCTTTTCATAGCTATAGAAACCCTAAGACACCACCCCTTTCTACTTTCATGTCTTAAGCATATATTCCCCATACATGCAGTGAGGGCAGGAGCTCAAGCAGGGCAGGAATCTGGAGTCAGGAGCTGATGCAGAGGCCATGGAGGAATGTTGCTTACTGACTTTCTTGCTCTCCATGGCTTGCTCATAGAACCTGCCATCTTATAGAACCTAGAACCACCAGCCCAAGGATAGCACCATCCACAGTAAGCTGGGCCCTCTCCCATTAATCTCAAATTAAGAAAATACCCCACAGCCGGAACCTACAGATGTATTTTCTCAACTGAGGTTCCATCCTTTCAGATGACTTCTTGTGTCAAGCTGACATAAAACCAGCCAGGACGATTGAACCTTTGACAATGTGACAAACAAACTCACCACTATTGATCTTTTCTTTCTTGTTCTTCCCCAAAATCACCCACTAATATCAACATTATAAAATAAACATTCAAAATTGTAAAAATCCTACAGCCTTTAAAAATTCAATCTTTCTAAAATAGTCAAATAGTCTTTTTTTTAAAAGGTCTTTTAAAGTTTAGTCTTTCTACTATAGGCACCTGTCAAATAAATTAAATACCTTTTTACTTCAAGAGGGAGAAACCAGGGCACAGTCACAAGCAAATAAAAGCAAAACCAAACACCCAAAGAGTAAATAACTCAATGTTTAATTATGGGGAATTTACTCACAATCTTCTGGACTCCTCCAAAGGGTAGAGTCACTTCTCCAGCTCTGCCCTCTGCAGCACACACAGCTTGTCTTCTAGGCTTCGGCAGGCTTCATACCACCATTGCTGCTGTTCTTGGTCATCATTCAAGGGTACTGACATCTCCAAAAAGTTGAGGTCCCTTGCCGCAACTGGGCTGCACTTTCACTAATAGCCTCTGTGTGGCTTTGTTCAGGGACTCCAGTCCTGCTACACGGTGCCAGGCCCCAGCTGTTCTCCATGACCCTTTTATGCCTTCAAAACCAGTACCAGCTGGGTGACGAAAACTACCAAGTTCTACAGCCAGCATGAGGCACAACCTTGGCCATTTCTGGAACACAACTCCTGTGTACTTTCCTCTGAAACTTGGCAAGCCAAGCCTCCATGCCTTGCAATATCCTCAACATTTTTTTCTCAAGCTCCTTCAGAACAGGTCACTGAGCTCTTCTCAACACTTGATGGCATTTCTAGCCCAAAGTTCCAAAGTCCTTCCATAATCTTACGCAAAGCATGGTCAGATCTGTTGCAGCAATACCCCACTTTCCTGGTACCAACTCGTCTTAATTAGGGTTACTGTTGCTATGATGAAATGCCATGACCAAAGCAACTTGATAAAGGAAAGAGATTATTTCTCTCACAGTTCCATATAATAGTTTATCACCAAAAGCAGTGAGAGCAGGAACTAGTTGTAGGAGCAGACACAGAAGTCATGGAGGAATATTGCTTTCTGGCTTTGTCCTCATAGCTGGCTCTGCCTACTTTCTTTCCTAGAGAACTCAGGACCACCAGCCCAGGGATGGCACCACCCACAATGGCTGGGCCCTCTTCCACTAATCACTAATTAAGAAAATATTCTACAGCTGGATCTGATGAAGGCATTTTTTCAATTGAATTCTATGCTTTCAGATAAATTTTATCAAGTTGACATAAAATTAACCAGCACATTGAGATACCACATGCATGCTATGCCTAAGGAGGCCAGTTCAGAGTGTAAGATCCCCTGGAACGAGAGCCATTGCCCATTTAAGAGGCCACCACGTTGATACTAGGAATCAAAATGATCTCTGAAAGAGCATCCAGTGCTCTTAACTGCTAAGGTACCTATCTCTTCAGTCATTCCATTATGTTTCATTATAATTAAAAAAGATTCTTTAAAGATATATTATCTATGTCTTAAAATCAAATCAGTGGTTAAGAAAAATTTGTTTTCAAACCTGGAAATTAGGAAGTGTCGTGGTAGATGTCTGAGACTAGCTTTAGGAGGCTGAGGCTAGGATATCATGGTTTGAGGTCAACCTAGGAAACATAAATAAACAAAATGTAGTAATGTCTGATGTTTGGAGGGTTTGGAGGGGGATGGAGGAGTTGCTGCTTTTAAGGCAGGATTTCAGTGTTTCTCAGATTGGCCTCAAGCCCTACCCACTAACTGCTAGTATTGTAGTACTGGAGGCATGCTTTTTTTTTTTTTTCAAAACTTGGTTTTGTTTTGCATTTTATTAAAAAGAGAAAAAAAACACTCAAATTATTTTTAGAATACGTTGTCACTTGGAGTTCTAACTTTTCCCTTTTTTTAGTAAATCTTGTAGGTTTGCAAAAACTTTTAGAAATCATAAATATTCTTGTGCTTACATAAAAGGAAAAATACAACTCAAATGAGTTCCTCAACACTATCGGTAAGTGATTCCAGAGGAAACTCTGTTTGGCATTTGAGGTTTTTTCTCTCATCCACATTCTGTGCTTGTAAGACACAGTAAGGCAGTACCTGAAGAACGAGTTGGGAATCAAAACCACAGCTGCGGCATTTGGAAGTTACCTTTGCAGCTGTGTGGGATCAGGGTCCATGTGCTGTTGTCAAAGGGTTGGATAATGTTACTGGCTGCCCCATTTGTTCATTCGTGTCTAGTGTGCATAGTGGTAAAGCTTAAACAGGTGTCTGTGTTACTTCTTAATTGTATTGCTTTGAGAAAACATCATGATCAAGGCAACTCATAAAGGAAAGCATTTAATTTGAGGCTTACGGTTTGAGAGGGTTAGAATTCATGATGGTGCCAGGAACAATGGGGATCCACATCTCAATCTGTGAGTAGGAGGCGGGAAATGGTAGGGAATGTCAGAGGTTGTATTAACCCTTAAAGTGTTTAGGAACACATCTCCTTCTTCAAGGTCAAGCTCTGTGTCATTCCCCAACAGTCCCACCAACTGGAGAACCAGATTGTAGGAAGGCCATTCCCATTCAAACCACCACACGGGTCCTGCACTGGTCCTGGACTTCTTTCAAGGCGGGGCTACTCTGAAAGCTGAGATGTATTTTTAAATTATAATAAGTACATGTGTCAAAAATACTATTTTAACCATTTTTCAATGTTTTAAATTAGGGAGTTGGGTAGATTCTAATGTGCAACCGCCATCATGACCATCCATCCCCTTGTTCTCTCCTTGCGTCTCCCTCCCTTCCCCTCCTCTCCCCCTCTTCTCCCTTCCTCCTGCTCTACCCATGAAAGCATCAGTCTGCTTTCCCCCTCTCCCTCATACATGTTGAACCATGTTTCTTTTTTTCTTTTATGTCTTACTTAGTTTACTTAGCATCATGCTTTTTTAAACTTTAATTATATTTTTGTATTTATTGTGTATATTAAATAAAACTTAACAGCTTAGGAAAGGTGAAAGGGAAGGGGCACATGATCTCTATCACATTTATGGCAATCATCTCAAGATTAGTGTCCTGAGATGCTATGGGTGGTAGACACATCCCAACCTCCTGACTAAAACATGGAAAGCTGTGGTCTTTATTTCCCATTTCCATCCCTTTTAAGCATTTTGCTGGTTGTCGACTAGATAGAAAGCTGTATGTGAAGTGTTTTCAGACCCGGCTTTGTGCTCAGCGCTGTCTGTGCATCATGGAGGAAGAGTAGTCTCACTTCTCATGTGGCCAGAAGTCAATGCCACGTGTACAGTCACCCCCTAGAGTTTTGTGTTCTTCTTTTAGCCTTGCTCAGCTAGGGGCCCCAAGACAAGAAGAGGAAGAACTTCTGTGTCCTCTCAAGTGTATTTTTTGAATCCTAAGTATTCCCTAGTTATGCTGGCCTGATGCAGAATCAAACGGTTCTGTTTCATAGCTGGATAAGGCCTTCTTCAGCTCATGTTCCTACCCAAAGACAGAGTGGGTTTTACTTAGGGAGATGGTAGCAAATTATGCAAGGAAGCCTGGCTGACCACTTCATGTGCTAGAGCTAGGGTTTGTGTGCCTAGTTTGGACTGACAGTTGTGGGCCTCGTTTTCTTTTCTAAGAGGAAAGCTTCAGTTAGGACCTCTTCATCATCTGCAACTAGAAATCTCGCGCTGGCAAGAAAACTCAGTAGGAAAGGTTGCTTGCCACCACTCCTGAAAACCTGAGTTAGATGTCTGAGATTCACATTGTGGAAAAAAACTAACTCCTGAAAGTTATCCTCTGACCTCTGCATGCATGCCTGGGAGCACATGTACACACACCACACACACACACACACACACACACACACACACACACACACACACACACACACGCACGCGCGCGCGCGCGCGCGCACACACACACACACAGATCATCAATAGACGAACAAAATACAATAATTAAATAACTAGTATGTATTGAGAGATGAATAAAAGGCCAACAATGACATGGTTCCTGGACTCCAGCATTTTGAGGGGTACAGTGTGGTTATGAATGGGACAGAAGGTTAGAATCTTCAAACAAGTGAATAGGAACCATGGTTCTCATGGTCTCAGCTTGGGTCCACGGAGAGCAGACCTCCTGAGATTTTGTGAAAAGCCCAGATTCTCACCCCATGACTAGTGAAGTGGAAGGAGTAAGGCAAGGTCTAATGACTCAGGGGATACAGGTGCAGGCCAAAAACTGAGACCTATGCAACTCAGCTGTTGTCTGTGAGAACAGAAGTCAGTAGGCATGTGGAATTCTGCACTTGGTCTCTAGACTCAGAACTAACTGTAATACATATGTTATCTCTGTTTATAGGTTTTTGGAATGTGCTTGTCATATTTTAGCAGGGTTTTGAGGCTAAACAATAGATTTTGAAGAGATTATATGTTAATGGCTATAAGTATGAGTAAAAGTATGGACTGAGTCGCCATATGCCCTGTAGGGATGTTTCACAAAGTTAAATTAAGGCTGGGCAAGGCAATGCAGCAGAGGAATAGGCTCCCAAGAGCCAGCCAAAGTGTTGGGGACAGCCTCTGCTCCCATTGTTATGAGCCCCACAAGTAGACTAAGCTGCACAACTGTCACAAATATGTAGAGGGCCTAGGTGTGCCCCATGAAGGCTTCCTAGTTATTGGTTCAGAGTTCATGAATTCCCATGAGCCAAGTTAGTTGTTTCTGTGGGGTTTCTTGTGATGTCCTCTACCTCTCTGGTTCCTACAATCCTTCATTTTCCTCTTCAGCAGGACTCTCAGAGCTCAGCCTAATGTTTGGCTGTGGACCTCTGCATCTGTTTCTATGAGTCATTGGATGAAGGCTCTCTGCTGACAACTGGAGTCGTCACTGGTCTGGTCACTAGTTCAGTTCAGGCTATGTATCCACTATTGCTAGGAGTCTTAGCTGGTATCAACCTTGTAGATTTGTGAGAGTTTCACTTGCATCAAGTTTCTGCCTGATTCCGAAGTGCCTCCCCCACATCTCTTTCAGTACTGTCCCCCTCCATCTGACCCACAACCCAATCCCTCAAGTTACCATCCCCACCCATATCCAGTTTACCCAGAATATCTCTTCTATTTATCCTTCTCAGGAGATCTATCCTTATTACCTAGCTTCTCTGGGTATGTAGATTACTTTTTCATCTTCTGGGTCTCGGTTACCTCTCTTTGGATGATTTTTTTCTAGTACAATCCATGTGCCTGCATATTTCCTAATGCCATTGTTTTTAACACCTGAGTAACAAGACTCCATTGTATAAATGTACCATATTCTCTCAACTCTGAGATTCTACCTTACATCTGTCAGAATAACTAAGATTAAAAAAAACAACAACAAAAATGATAGCTTATGCTGAAGAGGATTACAGCAAAGGGAAACACTCCTTCAATTCTGGTGGGAGTAAAAACTTGTACAGCTTCTTTGGAAATTGATATGATAGTTTCTCAAAACACTGGAAATCAATCTACCTCAAGACCTAGCTATACTACTCTTGGGCATATACCCAAGAGATGCTCAATCATACCACAAGGACTCAACTATGTTCATAGCAGCTTTATTTGTAATATCCAGAATCTGGAAACAACCTGGATACCCTCAACCAAAGAATAAATAGAGACAAATCTTTTTAAAGTAAATATATGAGATCAGAATGGGCTAATCTGGATAAAACTACTTGCCCCTGGTAATTTGCAAGGTGTTGCTGAACTTGTTATTTTTTTCTTCACACAGTATTATGCTCAGTGCAAGGATTATAATAATAACAAAAAAAGGACATGGCGCCACCTATTGGCTCTCTTCCAGTGTTGATGACAGTGTTTTCATACCAGAGTCTTGGAAAACCTTCATTAGGAAATAAAAGGTTAATGTGGTTTTAAGTATTTTTTTTTCTAAATTTTACAGTAGTTTCATATTTTAAAAGGGTCTATTTTAACATCTATTTCTATGGAACATTGTCACAAAGAGCCAGTGAACTCATTTTTTTGCTAATTTCACTAGGTTATTAGGTATTAGTCAGTGTTCTCCAGAAAAATAAAATCAATTGGAAACATTCCTGTATATGTGTATGTGTGTGTGGGGTGTGTGTGTGTGTGTGTGTGTGTGTGTAGCTGTGCATATAAATGAATATTCATTTATAAATGTGTATTCACTTATTTTCTTCTGGGCAATGGTGGATGGTCTAGAGTCTAGTTTCTAGATTCTCTAAATCCATTGAATAAGAAGGTTTATTTTTTAATCACTTTATTACTTAAGCAAGTAGTGTTGTTCTAGATTTTGGAATTGGAGAAAAGATAAATGTGGATTAAATGTCATAGAAATGAACTAAAATGGAACTATTTAGGTGTTAAACAAAATCCACAGGAAATAGGAGTCGGGGCAAGAGATATGAATAATTAAGCAGTCCTGGTCTGTGCATGGACTGGATAATCATCTCAGCTCAGATCCTGCACCTTGGTCCTCTAAGGGCTGAAGGTAAGACTGTCTCTCTAGGCAATACTAGGAAGTGGGCTCTGTGCAAGGATCAGATCCTAGACAAAAATGAAGCTGAAGCCAAAGGTTTGCCTTAGAAGGCCTCAGAAATAGCAGAAGTGTTTTCTTATATCACATGGCTTTCAAAAGTTCTTTTAAAAGCCTATCAGAATGCTTAAGATAAACCTAAAGGCCCTAGGTCACAAATGATGATGTGAGTTATTATTAACTCATGAAATATGATGAAATCTAAGTAGACAGGGAAGTATAATAGGAAAATTGTGTTGGTGTAGTAGTAGGGGACCTCACCACCATGAACTAAAAGGAAGGTGGCTTTTGGATCCTTCTCCAAACTTCTGGGAGAAAGCAGGCTGTGGGCATGCTCAGTAGGTTGCAATGGCACAGGCACTTTCTCACTGATGAGGAGAACAGAGGGTGAAAACAGTGGGTAAGGGTCCGGAGATGACAGAAAGCAGAAGTGAGTATTCATTGGAGAACTGTCAGTATAAGCCAGGGCCTCCCACTGCTGTTTGTTAAACAAGAGGGTCAACATATGTCTTAGATCGCCATCCCTCTGTTCACTCTCTGTGCAGAAGGTCGCTGGTTCCTCCTGCAGAAAACTAGAGCTTTCGGGGCCAAAGCCATGGTTCTGGCAGCTCCAATAGGCTCTGCCATCCATTTCCACGTGACAATTAAAATAAGTAATGGTGAAAATAAAGATGAATAATGCTGGAAAAAAATCAGAAATAAATTTTATTCAAGGTGCTCACATAAGGAGGGAAAGCCAATAAAGGGGTCCAGTGAGCCCACATTTATCTTCTAGATTCTGACATGAGTATCATAATTTAAACAGAAGCTTAACAAGGGCCATGACTGAATAATTAAGCAATCTTGGTCTGCATGTGGACTAAATGATCGTTGTTTCAGTCTAGGACCCATTCTTTGGCCCTCCTAGGTAGTCTGAAAGGGACAAGATGGTTCTGAGAATATAATTACTTTTGCTCCAGGATATGGTACTGTTCCCATGAGTTATTGCATCCCCCTGAGTGTGGTATGTTCTGTGGTACATTATTCCAGAGATCAAAATTTTGGGACAATGGTGTATCTGTGCCTTCAGCTAAAACAAAGGTGAGAGACATATAATGAAGACAGAAGTCAGCTTTTGTCTTGCTCTTAATCAGCTCTTTGGCCCAAGAGAGGAGCCAATACCCGTCAGCAATAAAAGCTGAAAGCACCTGATTCTGTTTCGTTCAGACCTTCAGATGCAAAGGAAATGGCCTGTAAACAGCTGTGTTATCCACATTTGGGTTGCACTCAGACTTTCCAGACTCTTGAGAGCTCTGAGTGTATAGAGGGCAGGAGCAGTGCAATAGCGTGTGATTAGTTGGAGTATTACTGGGGGTCCAAGATGGTTGCAGATCCTTTTGCCTCCTTCCCAATGAGAAGTGGGATTTAATGTCATGACTTTGACTCCATGACTGCTTTAGTTATGTATTATAGCAGAAACACCACCATACAGTTCCAGGCCAGGCTTTGATGGAGTAGATAGTGTCTACTCTGGTTTCTCGGAGTCCTACGATACCATGTTGGATGATAGCCATCCCATTGCAGAAACTATTTGAAGAAGTTCTGAGACTACACAAAAGGAAGGTCCAACTAAAACCAGGCTTTTAGCCGCCTGTTAGCCTCTTCTATGCCCATTGGATGGTATACCCAAAGCCAGTATGGATACTCCAAACCATATCAGTCTCCAGGTAAAAGTATGAGTGACCTCACATGGAGCAAAAAAATAATCATGACAGCATGTCTGAATTCTGTCAATTATGAACGCAGGGAAATAAGTTTTTGATTTTTTAAAAATTAAAATACATTTACATTGTTTACTCCCATCCACTTTCTTCCCCAACCATCCTTATGCATTTCCTTCACTACTCTCAAATCCACAGCCTCTATTTTTTTAAATTGTTGTTATATATACATACATATATGTAGGAATATTCCCAATATGTAAGTAGAACCTGTTCAGTCTATACAATGTTACTTATATGTATGTGATTTCAGGGCTGAGCATTGGGCGTTAGATAACCAATTTTGTGCTCTTCCCTGGGAAAGGCTCTTTTCCCCACGCTCAGCATCATCCTTTAGTTACCTGTTTTTGATGATGATGGAAATGGAGATGCTAACATAAAAGGGGGATTCTCATGGTGCCTCTACCTTGGAGTTTTTAGCTTGGTTATTTGCAGCTGGAGATTGCACTCAGGGTGTTATACATACCAGATAAGCAATTTACCACTGAGTTTCACATCTAAAATAATTTTTTTATTCCAGTAAGTTTGGTATGTATTGGTACTCAAAAGTAGATATCTAGGACACATGGGCACCCACCCACCCACACACAAATGAACATGATAGTTCACATTTGTAATTTCACTGGTCACTCAGGAGACTGAAGCAATGAGACTACTACAGTTGGAAGCTAGCTCTGGCTACATAGCGAGTTGTTGACCAACTCAGAGTACAAAGAGTGAGGACCTCATCTCAAAACAGTCAAGTGAACAAACCGTGCATTAAAAAGCCAATGGAGTCAAACAGCAATGATGTTCTCTGGTGTACAGTAAAATGACTGGTTTGACTTTAAGCATGTTTGCTGGAAAGATAGCACAGAAAAGGATGCTAATCATGTGTGTCATCAGACCCAAAGCTCCAATTAATTGAATAATTGATCCTGCATTTACTAGATCCGGGGCTTGGTTATTTTAAACCACTCTTGCCTTCTTACTTGAAACCTTACATCTCATTGATGCAGGAAGGTAGGGGGAGGATGTGAAAATCTCTTGTAGTTCTTTTCCTTTCTCTCAGGGATCTGTATGCTATTTGGAGAAGCTAGGCTGAAAGCACCAGGGCTTGGAAAATCCAGATTTTGAAAAAGGACTATGGGGTTGGCTCGGGGAAGCCACAAAAATTCTTGTTCCTGTATAAAGAAATCTGTGATCTGTCAAAGCAGTGGCCAGCTTTTCTGGAGGTCCTGGCTGAGGAGAGCGGGAAGGGGCGGGGAGTGCTGGCCACCATTCTGCAGACTCCAGTCCGGGCGGAGGCGACAGGCAGGAGAGATCGGAGCATCGGGGGACCTCGCTGTACCATCCAGCCTCTACAGGACCTGAGGGTCCGGAGCGGGAAGCTGTGCCGGGAACCCCGTGAGCCACCGCTTCCATGGGCCCCGCTGGCCGGGCAGGGCAAGCCGCTGGCTGCGTCTCTGCGGGCTCGTGGGTCCCGGGCACCCTGCGGCGGCAGGAGCTGCGTTAGCCGAACTCGGGGTGCAGGGCTGGGCGGGCGCGGAGCTGAGGCCCCGGGGACGCGAGGGCATGTGGCAACCCTTGCTCCGCGTGGGGTCGGCGCGGGGAGTCACCGCACCGTGGTGCCCAGGCCTCGAGGCTCCGGGCCCGGCCTGTGGGACACCAGCCAGAGTCTGGGTCTTATTGTGATTGGGTAAGTTCACCCGGGCCCTTGCAATGAGTTCTAGATCATGGCTTGGTTTTTGGAAGAAGTGCGTGTCCATGTCCTCCCACTCCCTTCCCCCGCCACCCTAGCCTGAAAAAACGAAATCCATCTGCTCTGTGCGTTCCTTCCTGCATTCATTCATGAAATTGTGGCGTGCTGACATCAGCAGGCCTTCCAAAATGACGTTACTTCTTCGCTTCTAAAAGAAGCAATTTGTTTCCTGGGCTTCGGGGGATCACTTTGGGTATGTTTGTTACGGAATCTAAAATCAGATCCTTGCTGGCTTTAATTTGAGGGTAGTGCGCTTGCTTAGCATGATGCATGAGGCCCTGTGCTCAACCACCCAGCCCCAGAAGAGGGAAAATGAAAACTTCAGTATTCTGCATTTGAATCTAGAGACTCTGCCCACTGTATCCATTGCAAACACTCCTTTCAAACAGAGGAATGGTGTTTTGAGGACTGTGAGGACTGTTTTACATCTGAACTTCCACAGGGCAGTTTGACCCAAGCTTTACAGGTTATCAGAAACCTACCTAAAAAAAAAAAAAAAAAAAAAAAAAAAAAAAAAAAAAAAAAAAAAAAAAAAAAAAAAAAAAAGGTAAAACCTGAGTAGTCAAGTGTCTGGATGAACAAGATCACTATTCAGCCCTAATTATGATGTGTCCCTAAGTTACTGCATTATGGTTTTATTTAGGTCACTTCAAGAAAACCTACCTTTTGGATTCAAATGTGCACACAACAAAACTGTACTATTTCTAAAATTTAAGCCTCAGGAAAGAACTACCATAAAATTATCAAATGTCTATATATTAGATATGATAACTTTAACAGACAGTGCACTGGATGTAATTTTTAGAATACTTACAGCATAGGAGATGTCCTGTAAGTTTGCATGCATTTTAGGCTGAGAAGGCTATAGAGGAGTTGATAGCTTACATGGGAGTGAGCTGTTTAATGCTATGCATGGAATAACAGAAGAGTGTTTGGCTAGAGAACCAAGAAACCTATGGGCTAATACAAAATAATAAGATAAGGAACAGAGATCCTTTATGGATGGTTTCAGATTTATTGTGGTAGTACCTTATGCTACCATCCTGTAGTGAGGTCACTCCTATCTTCTCCGTGACCTTGAGTCTTAGAGTCAATGCTTCCAGGACATGGGAAGATGGCTGCTGTATTGTCAGTTTACTGAAGTGGGTATTGGGCTCAAGCGTCAGCGGTGGATCCACTATGAAGATGGTGTCAAGAAAGAATGATATTGAAGTCATCCATTACACCAAAGTTTTAAAGTTTCTGAATGGCGTGTTAGCTCAAATCTAAACTATACTCTTTAATGTTCAAAATACATCTACTTGATGTAATATTGGTTGATCTTTGACATGCTATTTTGTAAGAATTTCTGTGGTCACCTAAAAGTTGAATCACAATGTAAGTGATTTTAAAGATGGTTTATTAATGAAGTGCCAATAGGAAGTGGCTTACTAGCATAAGAGCTGGCCAGTGGGTGTGGCTCAGGGGAAGAGCATCTGCCTCATATAAAGAATCTCTGGGTTTAAACCCAACAGCACCAGAATTTAAAAAAAAGTGTAGAACCTTGCACTATGCTATATCTTTTTCTATGCTTTTCCTTGACACCTTTGCATCAGAATTACTTAACTGTACATATATAGGTAGAAGGAAAGGAAAACAGCACAATTCTGCTAATCCTTGTTGTACAAACAACTTAGGTGGAAGGCAGATATTCTTGGCTAACTTCTGCAGATAGTGTCAATTTTTAAAATAATCCCATTTGTTGTATGTATGTAGGGAAAGGTAGGGTATTTTCCATTTGCATTAATACAAATGTTAAAAGTTAGGTGCCACTTTAATTAAAAGCAAAGCCAGCCTGTACTTTTAAAGCATACTGGGTGGTGTCTTTATCTCAAATAATGAAAGCTGGAGTAGTCTTCTCCCATGTTAAGTTAATATGTGTTTTATCTGCATGGAAACCAACGATTCCTACCATCCAACAGGTGGTTTACTGCTACCATGCAAAAAATATTTTGATGAGGGGGAAGTAAATGTTTGAGAAGGTTCATTGAAAAGGCATGTTAATGATTAACATTGATCTCTGCCACATTGGTTTAATAGTTTACTTAGATTTTAGATATTCTAATTCTTTGTTAAATTTTAGTATTTCAGAGCCCATTAAAATTCAGACTGCACACCAGACAACAATAGTAAAATTGGATGTTTGAGTGGTTTCTGGGTGATTCTAAATAGTTTGGGGTATTTCAGAATTGATATGGTCTTAATGATCACTGGCTGGAATGTTCACCGGGCTAATAAGTACAAAGGGACCTACATAAGAGACAACATAAACACAGTTCATGCCCCAGTTGCCAAGCCCTAGGTCTTGGAAAAGGACTATGTCAGTAGTACCACCAACTATTCTGGCAACTTTTTATTTTCTGACTTTGTCACAAACAATTGTTAATTACATTTTCAAATTACATCACTATTCATGGAGGTTATTGGCAACGTTGATTTTAAACAAAATAAAATAAGAAATTTTCAGGCCTCAGTGGTAAGGGAAGAGGAGTGAACCTGGACAGCAGGGGATTATAAGTCAGGACCCATGTGGTCATGTTAGAGACTTGTCATACTTGCTTGGTTTTCTTTCTTTACAGAAGGGGGCTTTCAGAGGGACTCAGGAAGCACAGCCCTGCAAGGAACAAAGAGCCTCTACCTACAAATTTTACAAGAAATGTGCAGAAAGCCATTGACAAATATGCTAGGTAAGAAGTAATCATTTGAAATGCTGCTGGTAGCCCAAACAAAAATGTGTGTAATAAATATGGGTGAGGGGAATCAGCAAGATGGATGCACTATTAAGCCAGTTTGCTGTGAACTTTGCAGAGACATTTAAGGGGATATAGAGGAGGCCGGTCTAGAGACTGTCCACTCCTTCCAGCTCTCTTAAGGTGTCTGTCACTTGTGTTCCCTCCTGCAGTGCGTCCCCCTCATCTTTTTCATCCAGTGGGAGCCGAACGCCCACGGAGGCCCACAATTCCTGGCCTGGTTTTTCCACACAGAGTTCCACCACTGGATTGTCTACAGAGAGGAGCTCAGTTTCTTCTTGGAGAGATGACGTATGTCTTTTTATAATCTCAATAACCTGAGGGTATGGTTTATGGGGAATTACCTTCTAGTAATTTACTTATTTGTGTATGTGTGGGTATGTGGATGTACACTCAATGTAATGACTGGTCAGAGGTCAGAGGTCAACTATGAATACCTCTCTCTAGCCTTCCCATACCCAACTTTCACTTGGGTGCTGTGACTCCAAACCAGGCCTTCACTTTATACATGACCTACCTCCCCGGCCCTAAGAATTGCTTTCTTATGTTCAGAAAGAATTTGTTTACATTTATCCAACCATTATTAAGTTTATTATACTTATTATATATATTTGTGCATTTATACCATTACATGTAAAAGCATCAAAATGTCAAAATATAATTTTTCTGATCAACTCGTACCCCAAAGTCTTAGTTGTTGCTTATTTTGCTTTTCCTACACTACAACTCTGCCTACCATTGTAATCCACTTTAAATAGTATCCTGTGCCTAGAAACTTGGGATAAAACTTTGACAGTTAATGCAAATCAGAGAAAGCTTTTTGAAAAGCAAAATCTAGAAAATATCTCCATGATTAGAGTACTCTGGCGCCCCGAGATGTACCTTCCACCAAGCCAGATATTTCACTTTTGCCTTCTAACCTGAGACAGTCCATCAACTGTGACCCTACTTTGTGACTGTGAGATTCTCAGACAAACGAGTTATTTAGCTACAGTTCTGGTTTTGCTAAGATTTGCAGAATCCTTAGCAAACTTTGTCCTTTCCCCTCCCCACCCCCATCCCCTAAGATGATGTCCATGTACATATGTGTATCTGTATCTATGAGGAATTGTAAATGAGTCTTGTAACTGATGTTGTAAACCTTATCTTTAATGAATATGAGGCTTAATGTTGGATACCATTGATCAGGAAAGTAAACACACTGATCTATCTGGCTACAGGGCCCACAATTTTACTTCGTTTTACTTCTTATTTAGTGGTCTTTAGTTTATAAATATTGATTATGAAGACCAGTTCTATAACCCTTCGTGTGGAATCTATGTGATGGGATGAGGTGTCTCAGGGTAATGTGGCCATAAACTAGTTGGGTATTTGAATATGTATTTCTGTTTCAGGAATTTGACAAAGTCAATGCTCAGAAAGTTCAGCAGCTGTTTTGGGAGGTCGAGGAAATGCTATTTGAAGGGAAAGTGAGTCCCCAAACCCAGAATCTTCTGGCTGAATGCAGTGAGTGGGCAAGAAGATCTCTCCATCTCAGGTACAGAAATGGCCACAAACATCTTCCAGGATGGGGTTTTCATCTAGGCACAATTGATTTCCATTTATTCAGCCATTGTGACTGAGGGCATTTACCCAGTCAGAGTATTTATCCAGAAATCAATCTTTTCTTGATGAATCATACCCTTTATAATAGTTCCCATGGAACCCTAGACACACGGTGATGTCACATGCCTTTAATTTGTCAGAAGAAAATCCAGGTCATTCTCAGAAAGATGTCATATGCATGGCAGATGCAGGAGTCTGAGGAGTGACCCTTTATCTCCAAGTTCGCTCTTTGTGAGTGGCGAGCATCTGTCATCACTGCGAATCTGACTGCTGGGCAGGGCAGGGGAGAGGAGGGGAGGGGAGAGGGGAGAGGAGGAGGGGCATAGTAGCAGTGGCGCTCTAAATACCGTGATCATTTGCTGAGAATCTGCTTAGATGACCCTGTTCGCTCTACTTTCCCTCACATCAGAGGAGACTTTTTTTTTCCCTTTTATATTCAAGATGAAAAATGTGGATTTGCTAGAAAGGAAGAAATTGCTTTCTTCACGGAGCCTTGCTAATTAGTGGGCAATCTGCTTTAGTGTTCTCCAGTTCTAAGCTGAGGAGAGTAGTTAGAATACTAACGTGAATATACATGACTTTTCTGATTAGCTTCTTAAGAGAACTTAGAAAAAAAGGTGATTTAGTGAGGTGTGGTGATACATGCCTGTAATCCTGGTATTTAGGAGGCTGATGGGGGTGGGGAGGTTGTAAATTGAAAGCCACCTGGGACACATAGTGAGATTGTGTTTCAAAAAACAAACAAACAACAATAAAAACAACAATCAAACAGCCAACAACAAAGAAGTTGTGCTTAGAAGTTTTAAGCAATTCTTCATAAAGCCGGGTCTTAAAGAATATGTTATGTGTGAGTGTGTTTTAGACATGCGTGCCACTGGCAGAGCCCGCGTGGGCCCTCAGGCATGGCTGTGTGGATTTGTGCTTACCCATTTTCTTAAAATGAAACAAGTGGCAGCAGATCCCTCTCCTCCGCTCCCTTTTTAATTCTCTCTCTCTTTCTCTTCCTCCCGCTTCCTCTCCCTCTCCCCCTCCCTTCTCCAGATATCCAAACTCCATAAAATAAACTCTTTTGTGTGGCATCTGGCAGTGAATGTGAGTGTCTTTCCCACACGCAAAATCTAACATTTTGGTGCCGAAACCCGAGAGGCCCTCTTCCTAAGCTTAGGTGCACAAAAGCTATTGGGCAATGGGTATGTGACTATGGACATGGGTACATGAGTGTGGGTGAACACTTTTCTGAGCATGGTGCACTTCCCAAAACATCAGGTGCTCAGGCTTGGTTCTCTACCAGTGTCTTACATTTAACTACGAAAACCAAGACGTGAAGATAGAAAAGGAACGTCAGCCAAATGTGTAGGTTTATGCATTTTTTCCCACTGGGTCTATGCGTTGACCGTCTATAACAAGTTTCTCTGTGCCTTTCTTTGCAGGTCAGACATGCATTCTCTAAACCATTCATCAGTCCTTCACAGTTACTATGATTCCAATTTGCCCCTGACCAACCAATAAGCAAACTAAGTGCTGGAGGAGCTGGACCCTTGTGCTCACAAGCTCAGTCTAGTCTCTGAACAGAGCCGTTCTGCCTTCTCTAAGCCTGAGCTTTTTCTCATGGTGACTCTCTTGACCCAGCCCATGATACACAACAACCTATGTATTCTTCAGAATCAGTCCTATCTAAAATCATGAAACCCTTTCCCTTGTCTGATAAAAGAAAATTCTCAGACTCTTAGCTTTTCTTCTCTTGCAGGCTATTAGGGAGGCAACTCATTCCACCAAGTGATGAAGGTTTCCAACATTTCCAGGGAAGCCTACCTAGTTCTGCTACCCATGAACCCTTACCTTCTGCTCCTGACCACAGAAGCAGCATCAGAGAGTAAGTTTATATATGTAGCTTGCACACACATACAAAATATTTGTAGCCAGCATGATAGTGCATACATGTAATGTATAAGATTCCCACTTATACTTGAGAGGTATAAGTGGAAAGATCGGGAATTTTCAGCTAATTTGCAAACTTAAAGTAAACCTGGGCTACAAGAGACCCTGTCTCAAAACCTTAACCCCAAAATATTTGTTAACTTTACGGTAGCTCTTCTTCCCATGTTTAATTCTTCAGTGAGTCTTAACTTCAACTAAGTTGCATGCACATCCAGAATAGGAACAATGTTTTGTTTTTTGTTTTTTGTTTTTTTTTCATGAGATGCTTCGGATCCTAGGTTGATGCTTTGCCTTTAGACTCGTTTGTGTGTGTACATGCAATAAACATAGAAGCACAGGGGAGTTAATGTCAGCATATGTTTCAGAGACCCTGACAGGTAACCTCATACAGAATCAAACACACATTGTGATGGGTTCTAAGCCTCAAAGCACAAGAAGAAGAAATAAAATTTCATCCTTTGTCTTTGGTCGCTAATGTATTTTGCTGAATCCTTTTGATGCCATTTATGCATATGGAAGACCGTGCTATCCCATCCCTCTATAACTTCAAAGAGGGTGTAGTAAAAGCATTATATATATATATACATATATATACACATACTGTTTTATGATTTTAAGAAGCCTTTAAATTTTTTATGATCTCTGGGATTAAATGTTTTCAAGAGAACGCTTGGTGTGGTGGCAGTTTTCTTGTAGTTCCAGTGCTGGGGAAGTGGATGCAGGCAATTTCCTGGAGCTCACTGGCCAGGCAGCCTATCATTTTAGGCAAACTCCTGGCTAATGAGAGAACCCACCTCAAAATACATGGTGGATAGCTCTTGGCCTAAGGTTGTCTCCTGGCTTCCACATTGAAAAACACACACACACATAGACACACACGAGCACATGCATTCACAAGTCTATGTGCATAGACATGCACAGATGCATACACACACATTCAGAACATAGGAGTTTGTCAAATGTAATATTTGGTGATGTTTCAGAGATTGTGTACCTTGTAGATAATTTACAAGTCTATCACTGTCATGCAAATATTATATCCTTTTCTTCTACAAACTCCCATGTAGACTGTTTTTGCTCCTAGGTTATATATCTCTGGCTCTCAGATAGTCCCAGAGGCACACTCAGCCTCTACGCTGACAGACCCTGATGATGGCACAGAGCTGACTGACCCCACATCATGCTTTTCCCTGAAAGAAGAAGTGTTCCACATGGATGGAAACATTGAAGAATATTTTGCATTTGACAGAAGACAGGAGTAATTTGAATTTTATTTGGCATACTTCATAGTTTAATACCAATTCACCATATGCTTTTATTATTTTGTGTCTTTGTTACTTATGAAAGATTCCCATTCTTTTGAGAAAAAGATGTACCCCAAAGGTTTTAGATCCTGGCAGGAAGTGTAAAAGCAAGAGCATAACATTTCTTTTTGCCCCACAATGTAGCAGAGAGCAAGCAAGGGTTTGTCTAGCATATGAGTGACAGCGGACATAGACACGGGAGCCTGCCGGCTACAGGTTTATTATACTTAGCTTCCTGAGGAATAGAGAGGGAGTTCAAATATTTGTGCTAAATGCATATTTTCTTTTTAGCAACAGTGATATATCATAAAAATTTGCCTCATGATTGAAAAGCAATACATTAAAAAGTAACTGGGTACTGAACTGAGTTCTGGATAATGTAAGAGGTCACATTGAGTATCTTTTCTGCCCACTGTGGCTTTAAAATAGAAACTTATAGAAAGCCAGGAAATTTATCAAGAGAGAAATTAGATAGATATTCCTGAATTGTCAGTCTATCTTGACACAAATGGAGATAGGAACACAGCACAGTAAAACTGACGGCCACGACAGAAGCAGCTCAAAAAGTGGATGTTGTCACACTATATGACTATGTTTAGAAATAAAGGGCTGGAGCTCATGAGAGGCCTCATTGAGTAAAAGTGTTTTCTGTCCAAGTCTAATAAGCTGAGTTTGATCCCTGGATCCTGTAGTAGAAGGACAGGGGCTGTTCCTGATAAGCTGTTTTCTTACTTCCGCATACGTGCTGTGGCGCACATACCATCGCACACATGCCCACACCATACACATCATACAGACAAACAGTAGAAAGACCTAGCAATGATGAGATCTTCAGTAAGATAATTTTACACATGAAAAATAGAAGAAACTAAGCTTCCAGGCAGTTAAGGAAATAACAACAATCAGAGTAAAATAAATATCCATTCAGGAGAAAAAGAATAAAACATATAAGTGAAGTTGTCATATTTTTCCTCGCTGTTTACATTGAAATTGTGTATTTTAAAAATAGTAGTGGGATGTTTACAAGGAATGTGCCATACAAGATAGGTGGTGATAGATATATATAGAGATAGATAGATGACAGATATAGATAAATGATAGGTAGATATATTAAGACACATAGATAATTATTTCAACCTTAACCATGACTACTTTAGTAATTAGAGTGGGTTTCATCCTTAGTGGAGATGAGCGTCTGGAACAAAAATCAACACTCTGCGGCAGGAAGTGGCACCGACATGGGCTTCCTCCCATTTCCCCTCATGACTGTATCAGAGAGGCCGTGGCAGCAGAAGTGTTTGATCATGTTTGGACCAATGTGGTAGAAATATTGGAAGATGTCATTAGAAAAACCTGGGAATCTGCCGTCACAGGTACTTATTTACAGGTTTGACCTCCTAAGAAGAATAGAAAGGTCCATACTGCCACAGCTCTGACACCCCACTTCATGTTTAGGTTGGACCCAAAACATGACTGAAACAAAAAGTAGCCATTCTGCCTTATACCCAGGCAATCTTTAATCCCATAAAAGGGACACATTTTTCTGAAGAATATTCTCTTGTCCCACTATATAATCTGTTCTTTGCTAGCCAGTTGTCCACTGGACTCTCTGGCCTCTGCTGCCATGTTTTTTTAATCAATGTCTATGGTATAAACTCATGGTAACTCAGGACGTACATTTCTTGTTAATTTTTCTGTTGACACAGATGAAAAAAAACATAAGGAAAAGCTGAAAGTAGCTGAAAATAGGTCTCCACACATGCTCGTGTCTCGTCTCAGCATGGATGTTTCCAGCGTCCCCCCATCCCGAAGCTCTGAAACTCTCCATTCAACCTTGACTTCCCACTTCAACCCACCCCAGGTATGTGCACTGATGCCCTGTCTCTCTGTTCTTTATTTTTATGCCTTTTGCATCTGTTTCTGAAGAAGAGTGTTACTTTGTTGGGTCTCTCCCTGTCATGCCCCATACCCTCCTAGGCTTGAGAACACTGGATAGCTTGTATCACTATGCATGAAGATGCCTTAGACAGAAAAATAAATAAATACACTTAAGACAGCAAAGTTTGTCCTCAAAGGGTAGTAAATAGCTTACCAAAAAAATATTTGGTGTCAGTAAGTTTAAAATGTAATATGGTTGTTTCATGGTGTCTAAGAGAATCACAACATTCTTTAGTGAACACCCAAGCCTTGCTTTGAAATATGGAACTATTTTCTACATTTTAGGAGAGCAAAGGAAAATTTTTCCTAAATGTTTGGCCATCATAGATAATCCCCAGCTCTTACACTAAAGTGAGAAACATATTAATAAGTACTCACAGAGTTCACAGAACTCTACATGACATGTACCTTACTAGATGTGCTGAGGAAGATATAAGGTTAGATGAGACTAGTCACTAGTGAAACAAAACTGTAACACAGCATCAGATACCATCCATTCTGGCAGGGAGAGAGGGAAGAAAATTGAAGAATTAAGGAGAGAATTGTGTTTCTTGATGGAGGACTGTGACATCTGAGCAGGAATGTGAAAAAACAGCAGCATGGGTGGAGTTTTGGGTTAGGCCATTTTAGACCTTGTATAGTTGCATGTCAATGACAACAGATATATCTGAAACCAGCATTTAGGAGCAAGAGCTTTAATGACAAACAGTAGAAACCACTGGGCACTCGAACAAAATCAGGGGATTTGGAGTAAAAAGACAATGTATGTTCTTGGAGTATTACTTGGGATGTGTTAGCTCTTCTACACAGTAGTCTCCATATGAATTGAGGGTAAGGATATATGGTCCAAAATTGTTCTTGAACTCATATTCTAGTAATATGAGAGAGCTCATAGCACAGATTCTGAATGTAAGCCCTCAGTGCTGTCTTCTGTAATTTTGTCTTTATTTCAAGATAGATTAGGAGGTGAAGGTCAAGAAGCAAGGCTTGTTCATGGAAAGTCTTCAGGGTAGCAGGGTCTCTGAGCATGCTACCTCAGCCCATCTTGTGTTGGGGAGTAGAGTAAAGAGAATATTTGCAAGTTTGTTCTACAGCTACACACCCTTATCTATTACACACACACACACACACACACACACAAGAAGCAGTACAGTTGCTAGTGGAGTGACTAAAGAGTTGTGCTTTACATATAGGGTACAAGTCTAGAGCCTGAGATAATGAGTCCTTTCCTTGCAAAGCTTCACTGTCATTAGTGCAGTTGAAAACTCTAAGAATTAATGGATTTAATTTAGTAAATGGCTTAGAGTAGACTCTCAGTATTGGCTTCTACTATAAACACATGCTACTTATATATTCCACTTAATTAAATTGCTTTAAATCATAAGTTTTGTAGGGTTCAGAGAAAAAAAAATGTCATACCTTTTACAAAAGCAGCATGAGCCTAAGTGATGGGTAGTATTTGTTAAACTGAGAAAGAAGAAAAACAGCCAAAACAAACAAACAAACAAAACAACCCAAACAACAACAACCAAAACCAAAGACAAAGTAGGCATCTAGCTTGGAGAGTACATAAACAGAAAATCTTCATAAGGTTGAGCAGAAATAGGCTTGGATGGGGTTTGTCATTCTGAGTGAAGCTGTATCTGACCCTTCTTTGCTTTTCCTCTTTGGAGTTAACTTTGGAAGTTATTATTTGCTTCCTATTGCTTTGGGTCTCTGATCCATCCAATACAACATTTCTTGCTTTTTTGATATGAATATGAATATCTTAAAGGTAGCCTCTATGGTTCTATTTATTTCTAAAATGCTATGTCTGTTTCATTTTCCTCTCACTGGCTAATTGGTGCCATTTGCTGTCTGCTGATTCCCAACAGACATCCATGGGCAGAATTTAACACTACCACCCTGTTTTTAGTTTCCTCAGCCCCATCGCTTTTCCAGCAACTTCTATAGTGACTTGAGTGGTGTAATGACGATTCAAGCGAAACCACTTCAGCAGAGACCCACCTATTTTGCAGATAAAACACAGTAAGTATTAAGAATTACTGCACATGCAAAGACCAAAACAGATTCTTCTAGTTCCAGCCACAAAATAATCACTTCTCTGTACTGGGCTAGAAGAGATGAGGAAAAGGGAGCATAGCTGTGAATTCTTCATCTCTGGGGCTTTTCTATTGGATTACCAGTCTTTCTCCTCCTGCTCTCCACTGACGTCACAATAGAAATGTTCATTGCTTCAGTGTATTCATTCGCCAGACAGTGTGCTCTGTTGCTGCGTGTTTCTGATCCTCAGGAAACTTAGGGATGAGTGCTTACCTGGAATTTCCTTCCCCAGGAATGAGCAAGAAGAAAAACTGTCTGGGGGAGGAATCTGTGCATCTTCACGTCAGCGACTGGGCCGTATTCCAGACCCTCGGGGACCACAGCCTTCTGCCAAGAAAACACCTGTGCACAGGAGACTACCTTCAATTGCTTCTGACCCACAGAGACTGAAAACCCCCACTGTCTACAGTGATGAAATTCTGAGAGGAACCAAACTGTGAGTCTTATGTCTTTTCATACTAGACCGAAGGCCACAAAGGCCAGGCCACTTGTCAGTTAGGGCTGATAAACTAGTGGATCTGGTGAAAGGGTCCTCCATCAAATCCAGATTTTACATCAGATTTTTTTTTTTACTGTTTTTTTATTATGAATAAAGTCTCATTTTTTTTTATCCATGTATCCCCTTGTTCAAACTCCCTTCTCCCTCCCGCCCCTCCCTGTCACTCTCTCTTCTCCCCATCAGTTGATCCCCTCCCCAGCAAGGGCAGGAGGTCCCAAGGTCCCAAGGTGGCTTAGTTCAGCACCCACTCCAGGCAGATTCGTTTTCCTCATCCCAACATCAAGACTGGTTCAGGTGTTCCTCTGGAGGGAATGGGCTCCAAGGTGCTGGTCTAAGGTGCTTCAGATCCCAAGCTATTCAGTGGTTTACAGCAGATTTTTCTAAATGAGTTCATCTGTTTGATTTTGTTCCAGCATGTGAGTAGCTGTCTACTAGAGTAAAAGCTCGTACAAATGCCTGAAGCTCAGGCAACTAGGAAAATTAAACTGATGGTGGGTGAGCTTGGACTAATGTAGCTGTCCTACTTGTAAAATTGATAGTTAATGCTTCTAAATTACAAAACACTTTTTATGGAAAGGTTTAAATAAAATGATGCATAGTCATGCATTGGATATTAATGTTCCAGTCAATTACAGACCAACTATATGACAGTGGTCCCTTAAGATTACATTGACTCCTGGCATCATAGCTGATTGTGCAGGTCTGCTGTTTGACATTTACACAATGACAGGATGGCTTGAGAATGCACTGATCCAAGTATTCCCATCATTAAGTGTTGTTGGAGTTTCTGTCTCAGCCAGAAACTTTCAAATATCTGATATCTAGCAGCCAATTCTCAAATAATTGATTCAGATGCTCAATATTACAGTAACTTCTGGGCCAGTAGCTTAATTATGTTTATCTCTAGCTCTTACACTTCTATTAACCTGTAATTCTTATCTATGTTTAGCCACATGGCTTGGTGCCTTTTCCCATCATGCTTCCCTTGCATCTGGCTGGTGTCTCCTTCTTTGTCTTTCCTCTTCCCAAAATTCTCCTCTGGTTGCACCATCTAAACTTTCTTCCTAGCTACTGACCAATCAGCATTTTATTAAACCAATACCAGTAACAAATCTTTACACTGTACAAGATTTGTTAATTATACCACAATTAAGCTACATCTTGGTTATGTAAAATGCTTAAAAATAAAGAAAGAAACAACCAAGGTCTGGAGAGATGCCCCAGTGGTTCAGAGTACTGACTGCTCTTCCAGAGGACACAGGTTCTATTCCCAGCACCTACATGGTAGCTTACAGCTTACCCATTATGGCTCCATGTGATCTGACTCTCATTTCTGACCTTCAGGGGTACTGCATGCATGTGACACACTGACATACACACTGACAAAGCACTCATACACATAAAATAAATAAAATAAATCTTTTCTAAAAGTTTAAAGAAGTGTTTTTTCACTTTCTTTGAATAAAAGGGTCTTAGTTAGAAAATAACACTTGAGGCTAATGAGCAAGCTCTTTGTTTCTTCCTTTATCACAGAACTCCAAGGAGCTTCCTGCTGACTTCTTACTTGTCAGGAAATACCTTAATAATAACAGCTGTTAGTTTATTACTACTGTTTTTAATCAACATCCAAGTAAACTGTAATTACTCTGTACTACAAACCTCCACAATATGAGAAACAGGGTAAAAGAAGCTGAAAAACTTCTTTCTCTCCTAAGATCAAGGCGCTTGGAGGCACAGTTGAGGACTCCCGTCAATCAGGTGTTGAAATTTTCAGGAAGCATCCCCAGAATCTGTTTTAGTTACCTTTCTGTTGCTGTGGAGGGACACCATAACCAAGGCCACTTATTTTTTAAAAGAATGTATTAGGGTTCATGGCTCCAGAGAGTTAGAGTCCATGATGGTTGAGGACAGGCCGATAGGCATCGAGCTGGAGTAGTAGCAGAGAGTTTATATGTGATCTAGAGCTAACTAGGAATGTCATGGGCTTTTGAAACCTCGCCCTACCCCATGACACACCTCCTCCTCCTTCAAGGCCACGCCTCCTAATCATTCCCAAGCAGTTCCACCAACTAAGCACTCCAATGTATGCACCTCTGGGCATTTTCATTTAAACCACCACAGCACCACTTTCGGCTTTTTACATGTCAGCTTTGGGCAGTTTGGCTCTTCTGGCTGTCCTACTTCATTTAAGCTATATCTGTCCCCTTTTCTTTCTCAGAATGGTCACCTCCTATGCTTTCTTTGTACCTTGCCCAGGTCAGTAGCAAACTGTCAACTCTACTACCTTCTCCAGTCTGAAATTCACCCTGTGACTTTCACCTAAACTCACTTCTGTTTCCTGCTGAAATAACTCTAGACCCCTACATTGTGTGTCTCTCTGCTTTGACCTCTCTCTCAGTAAGGGTCTTTGTAGTGTTATTTTTTCTGTTGTTGCTATTGGGCCCTTTTAGATACCTCCCCTTCTCTGCTCCCTTATGAAATGTCAATGCCACAGATAATCTATGTATACACATGTTCGGCATATTTTGCATGTAAGAGTCCAGGTTTTGCCTTTTAGGGGAAGCCTCCCCCTTTGACTATATGTGTTATTTACATCCCCCCCTCATCTGAGTATGAACCACTTTATCTTCCAGTATAAAGAGTATCCAGGGTTGCATACTCTTGCTGCCAATACTTTGTATCTATTTGTACTTTTTCTTTGCTTCATTATTGTTATTTTGGTGCTTGGGATAGAATGGGGGAGGGGGAAGCCTCTTTCAAAATCCCTGCCACTAATCTCTACCCTTAACCTTGGTCTTCCCATTCATTGAAGCACTACCCACCCACACTTTGTAAAAGTACCAAGCATTGTTGAATATGGCGGCAACATAAAAATCACTAACATTAATAGTGATGGATGAGATATGACTCAGCACTTAAGAGTGTTTGCTGCCTGCCCCCCCACAGGATCGGAGTTCAGTTTCCAGTACCCAAGCTGGGCAGCTCATACTCTCCTGTATCACACGCTCCAGAGGATCTGACACCCTCATCTGTGGCAGAAACACAAATGGCCATAACTAAAAATAAATCATTTTTAAAAATATACTAATCAAAGATCACTTGAGTCATAACTATTAGTTAATTTCCTAACAATTTTATGCAGGCTTTTACTATTTCTTCTCTAATCTTTTTCTTCTACACTGAAATTATCTGCTATATAATGCATCACTTTATTAAATAATTTTTTATCTGACATTATAACATTTGTATTTCCCACACTACAGATATTTGAAAGAGTTATTTTAATGACCACAAATTAATCATATGGCTATATGGTTATTTAGTAAGTATTTGCTATTAGTTAAATTTCCCATTTGTTATTTATATTATTGTAAAGTATAGTAAATGTTTTGTATCACTCTTAGTAAGAACACCTTTAAAATGGTTTCCTACTGAAACTGTCTAGAAGCAAAACTGTCGGGCCAAAGGCTATAAATATTTTTAATATTCATTTTTAAAAATTGCCAGAATGCTTTTCAGAAGGGCTATGCCTGCTTATTGCTCCATTGTCAGCAGAGGAACCCATCTCTTTCTCTGTTTATCTCTGCTGCCAAAAATTTACTATATTGCAAGAGTCATAATTTCATTACTAGTGAATAAATTAATTCAAGTTCTTTCTAAATGGCAGATTTTTGAATACTGGTATCTGATGGTATGACAGTCTTCTTCTCTCTCATTACTGTATTTTAATTAGGATTTTCTTTCAAGCTGCCAAAAAAAATGAACCTTGCATCCAGTGTGTGGAATTCAAAACAAAAAAAAATCACTTTGATGTCAAAGTATCAAGTCTGTGAAAAACATAGAAAACGAATCTCGATTTTCCTGTTGGCTATCATTTGCTGAACAAATGATGTTTTCTTATTAATTCTCCATTGCTGTTCAGTGTCTTGGATAAAGCTTTGCAGTTGGTCCTCATTTTAAAAATGCTTTGGGCTTTTTTAATTAACTGTATTCTTCATTGACTGTTCCACTCCACAAATCTCTCTCTCATTAATAGCTTAATATTCAGAATTAATATTAATTAATAGATTAATATTCTGACTCTATACCACAGCATCTTATTGTATGCTGGATCATACGGCAGGGTTGAAGGGCTCTCACTCACTTGCATCATTAACTTCTCAGATCCTCCAGGGAGGAGCTGTCTTGAACACCTATATTCTACACACTTTCTAGCATAGCTGTGCACTCAATAGATCCAGGCTGATATTCATTACTGAACATGGTCAATATGATTGGCATTGCTGGCCCTGGCTTTGTATTTAGCTTCCTGAAATGCAGCTTGCTATTGTGAGCACTGTTTTTGGAAGCAGTTGCAATCAGTAGCTCAGACTGTTCCTTTGTCTTCTGTGTGTTATGTCGGTGTTTAGTTATATGCTATTGTGTTTACAGGCAAACTGGCATTGACCATCTGCCTTCCTCAGCAGTTCCAACCTCCCGGAACCGGTTACCCCCAATAGGCTCTGAGGCTGGGGAGCAGAACACCACAGCTTCTGGATCCCGTCCTGTTTCTGTAAGATGAATTCCATTATAATTGCAACCATTTAGAGTCTGTGGGAAAACAATCTTGGCACTTGGAGAAGTCAGACACACTGAAGAATGACCTACTTAGCTGTGTTCAACATGTCTTCATAATCCTCTTGTGAGAGTCTAGAGAGAGTAAGAAGACTGATTCACTATTTTATAAAACAAACTTCAGCTTGAACTAAATTATTAAGCCCAGGGATCAAGGAAAGACCTGAAACTGGTGTAGTGAAGACAAAAACATAAAGGACAAGAGGCAGGCACCTCTGCACTTCGGTGTGGCCATGTAGGTCCTGTGATTTCATTCAAGTTATTTCAATGAGAATCTCAGTTCTCACTTCTTTAAACAAGTAAATAGCCATTCCTATATCAAGCAGTCCTTATAAGCATTAGATGCATTCATCAACTTTAAATGCCTTGTGCAAAGTAAGAGCTCAGTACATTGTAATCACTGTCCTTTATATCTGCTCTCATTTTTATAGCTAACTTTTTTCATGTTTGTGCAGAGCAGAGGCCACTAGGCCAAGCCCAGATCTGCTAAGCAGTTGTGGGGATGGAGAAGGACTGTTCCTGGCAATATGTATGAGAAGACCTCTCCTAGGCTTACAATGGCCCCCTCCCACTCCCACACACTTTACACTGATACAAGCAACTTGTATCTGCAGGGCCCAGAAGGGTTCCAGATGTAAGAACGTAAAGCAGAAAGGGAGACAACAACTTAACCGAAGTATGTCCCCCCTTAAGCAGCATTAGGACTCCTTCCCAGAAAGCAAGAGCTATGGATGGAGCTAGAATGTTTAATCTTAGGATAAACTGATCAATGAAGGCAGATGTCACATAAACAAGCCTATGTTTCAAAATGCACTATTACCTTTCTAGTATAATATAACATGTACAATTTTATGTGGTTAAGGTTCCTGGACCCCATTGTATCCTATTACACTACAGCTTTATAGAATATAGTGGTGTGAATACAGTCTTCACATACAGACTCATGCTTAGATGTTTCCATAACAAATCTTACATTTAGCGATGTGTAAATCAATATGTTTGAAAAAGTGGGTGACTGAATAAATGAATATTATAGGTTTATTTTCATGTTATAAAGATTGTGTTTGTTCTTTAAAAGAACATATTATCTTCCATTTAGTACAGGGGACGGCATCTACCAAACCGTGTGCTCAGCGCAATGCCTGACAGCATTGAACGGTCACCCCTTCGAGAAAGAACCATTATCTTGGAACAGCTTTCAAGGCCCAGCACAACACATACATATCGGGTAGGTTCTGTGTGATCTCTAATTTCAATTATAAATAAACACTGAAAACAATACAGCTCACCCCATTTTTCTTTCTCTCCTAACAGTCAGATACACCAAGAAAAGGTTCCCTGACACCCATGGAGTTTGTTGCTCACACTTGGACAGGTCAAAGTATTTTGACAGGTTAGCATCTTCCGGATGGTAAAACAATGATGTAAGCTAGGTGTGGTGACACACTTCTCCCATCCCAGTGTTCAAGAGGCTGAGGCATGAGGGTGAAAGATGGAGGCCACTCTGAGCTACATGTTGAGGGTGTCAAAGAGGAAGGAGAGGAATAGAGGAATAGGAGAAAGAGGAAGAAGAGGAGGAGGAGGCAGAGGAGAGAGAGAGAGAGAAAGAGAGAGAGAGAGAGAGAGAGAGAGAGAGAGAGAGAGGATAATGATGCTATTTGTAAGACGATTTTATTCCTGATGCCCTGATGCCCTAATGCCCTGATGCCCTGATGCCCCTGCTTTACCACGTAGGAAGAAAAAGCAGACACATGTGGTTCATGGTTGGAGTGACTTCAGACACCATGCCAGACCACCACCTCCCAGCTGTTGAGTGGCAAGTGGCAATGACAGACATGCTCATAGTTAACCAGGACTTCATTCTCCTAAAACAAAGGAGAGGCTGCCTTGGGAGAGGGCACTGTCTCTTTTTCTTCCATTGTGTTGTGTTTCTTATTAATGAAGCCCTTATTCTAGATTCTCCCTGAAATTCTAATGTGAAAATTAATAGAGACTTCTTAATATTTTTCAGTGTAAGGTTTTACATAAAAGTACTTATTTTTGGCTTAGTGTGCTTAGTGGCTGAAGAAAATTCTAGTGGGAATAGTGACCAGTGATGGATTTTTAAAGTGTTCCCAGTTTTCTGTCCATGGAGGGAGCATAGCGTGTGATTTATAGATCCCAACTATACATGGATAGAGCATAGCATGTGATGTATAGATCCCAACTATACATGGATAGAGCATAGCATGTGATGTATAGATCCCAACTGAGGCATGTTCCAACCTCTCTGGATAATGTATTGTTTTATTTCAAGCAAAATGGGTAAAATAATCACTGGAAAATCCATAAAAAGGGAATAGTAGCTAGCTGCTAGACACGCACCATTTGCTTGGAATTGAAAGCCATTTGTGTTAGGGGCTGCTGACATGTTAAGGAAACATATTGTTTGACCACCAAGATTTAGAGTAGATGATGCTAGTCCTGGTGGTGAGGAAGAGAGAGGACTAAAAGGATCTAATGAGCTCTCTTTGGAGATAGATAGCCACTGTATCAGGTCAAGTAGACATGTCCACTTTGTTATTAGGGCACAGAGAGTTTGGGATGAGGGAAGAACTGGACTCTGGGTACCTTTCAAATATGCACACCTAATCTTTCAAACATTGAGTCGGCCTATTCTCTTATTGATGTTTATGCTGTTATCATTGGTGCTTAGAAGTCCTCAGCATTTACATGGATGTGCCCAAAGGTTCCTCAGGGCCACATTTCTGTACTTCTAAGGGTTTATTTTCTTTATGCCTGGAAAGCAGTCATGTGACTTTATTGTGAACTCTACTTCCAGAACAAAGAGTGCCAGGAGATACTATCTTAGTTTTGCTTCTTCTATGGAGGAAAAATAAATGGAGATGATTCTCTCCAATAATGGGAGTGTATCTTTCATGGCAGGCACATGGTTTAGGGGTACCTTCCTTTTCATCATCCTGGGCCTTAAATCCCTGCAGAAAAAGTTCTTGTAAACCCCTAAGCTGTGGGAGAATGCATCCCAGCCCCTGGGTTTGGTTGTATGATGGGGTGGGGGAATCCCATCTCCTTACTCGGGATTCTACATGATGATGTTTGCATAGGACTACTTTGTAAATATGGCATTAAATAAAATATTTTTATTTTTTAAAATATGATCTGTATGGAACAGACAGAACAATCTTTGGAGGTTGGATTTTAATCTTTTAAGGCAAATGCCTGTGTGTCTTGTGTTTCAGGTTCACAGTACCTACCTAAATCTTATCAAAGAGCAAGTCTGACTTCGAGAAAGAGGTTCCAATTGGCATCGTGATATCACTGCTCTGGAATTATGGACTTGCTGGAACTTGTGAGGCCTCAGTCGCACCATTTGTCACTTGAAAAGTGTAGGAACAAGTATTACCTGGTCGGTCTATATGCTCACCTCTCTGCCTGACAGCAGGAGATGGTAAACAATGGAGAGAAACACAGTTAATGAGCAACATAGTTTTGAACACTTTGTTCTATAAAGAGAATAAAAGTTGACCTCCCTAACCCCTGTGGAAAGCATGCCTGAAGCTCCTTGGGCTCTGGTGCTTTTCTCAAAAGAGTTTAATGTGTTTTTAAATTTCCTTTTTTCATCACTTATACTTACAATTAGTGTTCACATTCTGATAAGATGGGTGCGTTCCCTGAGAATATGCCCTTTTGTCACTTAGACCACTACATATATTTTGCTCTCATTCTCTTAATGATTTCAACAGAACTAAAGAGCGGTCATATTTGAGACAATTTGTCTATCTGAAAAGGATTCTGACTCTACTACTCATTGTGCTGAGTTTAAATTAATTTCTGAATATGGAATGTAGAAAGTGATGGGTTTCATGATAAGATTTCTCATACCTTTTTTACCACGGGATTAGTCCTGAATAGCTAAGAAGTGTCTTTCAAGTGAATTGCATTAAAACACACAGTAAGCTAGTTTTCCTTTTCAAATTTAGACAGTGCATTTAAAAATATCCCACATTTGGACAGGAGAGGTGGCTCAGAGGGTAAGAGCACTGGCAACTCTTCCAGAGGTCCTGAGTTTAATTTCCAGCAACCACATGATGACTCACAATGATCTGTGATGAAATCTGGCGCCCTCTTCTGGCGTGCAGACATGCACACAGATAAGATACTACATAATAAATACATTTTTGAAAAGTATCCCACATTTAAAGCTGAATATAAGCATAATCAGAATCTTTGCATATGGTTCCAACCTTAATATTCCAGTTGACATTTCACTGTTTGACAGCTAGATGGGGAGTCCTTAGTCATTCCAAGCTAGTCTTTGCTCTGATGTCACTTCCTGAGCCCTTGCTGAAGGCAGCGGTTTCCTCTCTCCCCGCCTGTTCTCCACCCTGTATTCTTTGGACCACATGCCCCACCCGAATCACAGTCAGGGGAGTGGGGAACATGGAAGAAATGGTTGTGAGAGGAAAGGCCCCTTTCTGGTATTTAATCCTGGTTTATTTTCATATACACACATTTCAGATCAGCATCATTTCTCTCTTTCTAAAATTAGATCACTACACTACATCAGCGTAAATCTCTTTAATCTAAAATAAACTTTACATAATACACATGTATGCATATGCCACCTAAATATATGATAAATTATTCTCAGCACATTTCTTGCTATAAGAAGTAGGGAGCATTGTCTACATAGAGATGTTTGTAAACTCACCTGTCTGTGGAGAGCAGAGTCGGATCTGCTCTTTACATAGAAGTACCAACCAGAAATGACTTCAGAGCTTTGCTCTACTTGAAAGTTTCTCCTTCACCCTCTGATTAGTGCAACACCAGGACAGGCTAGAGAACGGACACCTGTCAAGTTGCTTTATTGATCCCCCTTTCAGGTATTTACTCTGAGTGTCACTCTTTATGTCTAGGGAGCATGTTGCTCCCTCAGTTTCTCACACAGAGGGTTTTCTGGATTCATGAATGGCTAGAGTCCTGCCCTCCCAGCTGCTCTGTGGTCCATTACTCCTGCTCAGAGAGCCATCTACTCTGTGCTCTCACAGCCCTTCCACCCACTGCACATCAATTCCAACTGTTTCTCCCTCAACCCAAAGTTTTAAAAGGGAGGTAGCTGATGGAACATCTAACAATAAGTTAGTGGCTCCATGGTGAATTGTTACCTTGAAGCCACAGAAGTGATTTAATAGTCACCTAAACTTATTTGCCTTCAGAGGTTTGAGGTTGGAAATGTGTTATTTATATCATCAAAGTCCTGCAGTAAAAATAGAACCAGGTATAGTTGGGTTTTGTTGTTTGTTTGTTTGGTTTTTTCTCCTAAGTTTTGATTGGAAAGCAAAGTACTGCCAGAAGGATATCTAGAGATTCAGAGGTCTTATTGATTCTAAAAGAGACCATCTCCTGCAACTTATATTGATGCCTGTGTTAAAGATATTTTACTTAGAGGATGCTTGTGTGATGATGGTGTGGTCTAGACTGAAAAGGGGAAATCAGGAGAGTGAGTTTTCAATATTCTACTTCCTTAAGTGAACCTTTGGTTCTCTCTGGTAGATACTGAAAATGGGAACTCACTTCTGAGGGGAAAAAAAAATCAAATGCAGGTTAGTGACTCCATGAATTAAAATATCTTTAATTTATCCCAAGCCAAAGAAAGAAGGAAAGAATTTTAAAGTAATTTAAGAAAATATGACATTTAATGGAAAATAACTAGATTTCTAAATAATATAAAAGGAAGCTGGATCTTTATGTTTGTGTCACTCTAAGATAAGGTAAAGTTTCTTTACTAATTGAGAGGTTCACTTTTAATGCCATAAATCATTTCAGTATATTTTTATTATCATTGTTTTTCTTATAATGATGGATGATTGTTCAGTAATTTGAATCATTTAATTTTTAATAAAATATAAAATGTTAAGAGAGTTCTCAGAATTTCATTGAATTCATTAAAACATCCTTATATTCCCAATTTTATGAGTTCTGCAATTATCTCTCACTTTACAGTGTCTCCCTTTTCTGAGTTAAGGTCTTATATAATCCCAAGATGGTTTTGTATTTTCTATGCAAATGGCAATGGTTCTGCATTCCTGATCCACCTATTTCCATGGCTCAAGTGCTAGAATTACAGGTGTATGCTGTTACAGCTAGATTATTCAATTGTTTCTAAGTAGACAGTCAACTTTCCCAGAAATTTCAAAATAGACAGGTAGGGAGGGAGAGAGCCAGCAAGAAGAACAGGAGATCCAGCATAAGAAAGAAAGTGAAAGAGAGAGAGAAAATACACAGAAAGAGAGGCAGAAAGAGGGAGAGAGAGAGAGAGAGATTTGTGAAAGTTTCTTTCATTTACAAGTACCCTAAGATAGGTGAAATTTCTATGTTGTACTCATCAGAAATGTATCATTTTTTTTTCAAATAGTAAGCACTTTGTGCTAAATGTTTTTTTTTTTTTTTTTTTTTTTTTTTTTTTTTTTATTGAGCTGAATAACACAAAGGTTTTGCTCTCAGAGAATTTAAATTCTAGGGGAAAAGAGAAGCAGTAGACAGATTAAGTAGAAAGGGTAGGGGCAGCTAGTGATCAGCGGTACAAAGAAAAAAACAAGAGAAGGTGCCTGAGCACACAACTTCACGTGAAGCAATCACCCAAGGCTGTATTTCTGAGGCCATACAATCAAAGGCCCGAAAATCAGCCATAGAAATATGTACGAGAAGTCCAGAGTGAGAATTAACACACAGGAACAACACTGGGAACACTCAAGGAGCAGCAGAGAGGGGTGATGGTAGAGGAAGGCTCACCAGATGACCTCAGGGAGGTAGCAGGGTCTGAGTAAGATACCTTTGTAGCATCATGAGCAATGGTCAGAAACGTCAAATTCCTTGAGTTCTGATGCTGAAGGGATCTCGGGTAAGAAATACTCATGTTTCAGGTTAGATGGCAGTAGCTAGGCAAGTGTGAAGTTGTTGGCTTTTAGATCTATTTCTAAATGGAGCTGATAACATGGACATTAGCTGTGACCTACTGTGCTTTCTTCATCTGCAGCTGAGCCTAACCTGGCTTGATGAGCTTTAGATTTTTATTTTTTATGTTTCATGTATTTTAGAGAAAAGAGAAGTTTTAATACTGTATGGGCTGCTTCTTCTTCTTCTTCTTCTTCTTCTTCTTCTTCTTCTTCTTCTTCTTCTTCTTCTTTTTTAAAGCTATCCTGGATGTTTTGCTTTTTTATATAAAGTTTGATATTGATTTTCAAAAAACAATAAAAAATAAATAACATTTCAAATAGAAATGGAGCTGATAAGATTTGATGGGAAGTGTGGTTGCAAAAAGGATCAAGGATGACTAGAGCTTTTGCCTTGTCCCTTGGAAATACAGTGAAACTGGAGAGAGATCATGAAGGTAAGTATTGAAGCATGGTCGGATATACTGTGCTGTAGATATTCATTAGATGGATAAGTGGAAATGTCACAGTATTTGGATAAATGGAGAAGAACAGACTGGAGGTAAAGAGTGAATCACCATGTAGACCTGTTCCTAGACCGCATTGTGAATTGAAAGTCCCATAAGGAAATCATGCAGTTAATTTATCTACCATATCTGTTAACTAGCTTACCCTAAACCTTCTCAGGACTCTAACATTTAGCTGCTGTTGGACAAAAGGCATCTAATGCAAAGCCTTATTTAGCATCTCCTGCAAAGTATTGAATACCTGTATCCAAAATGTGCTGGCAATACAGAACTCCACAAAGGATGGTTGTACATTCTTATAATGAAGGAACTAACCTGTTGCAGTTACTCAACATTATATGAGATATTATATTAAATTTTGACCTCCAAAAGTCAAATTTAAAATTGGAGACTGAGTATCTACTAAATGTAGAATTTTAAAAAGTATCATTGTAAAGTTAAAACATTGTTATCAGGCAGTGACATCAATACAGTCCATGGGTGGTATTATATTGTAAATATGTGTTATTTCCTAAGAAGAAACATGTAGAGAAGTAGGGAGACCATTCTGAACCTTGAACCATTTAAAATCTGGGATGCAAAGATGGTGTTATATTGTAAATGGGTGGAATTATTAATATTCAATGCACTGATTTAAGCAGGGGGCATGTAATGCACCAATAAATGTTCTTTCAAATGGAAAAACCCATTTTCATATCAAATAATCTTTGAGAAGAGAAATGAAAAGACATCTCCCTGGTTGGATTAATTGGTGAGGCTGACAACCTGGCCCCAGTGGTCATGCATATCAAGCTGACAATGCAACTGTGTGCCCCAAGGAACACCATTATCCTTCCTGGTGGGAATCCTAAGGGGCAATAATATTGTGGGCTTAGTTGTCTCATGGTTGTCCTGTGGAAGATTACTGCCACACATTTCTCACGTTCTCAGCCATCTGACTTAGTCTGAAACTTCAGTATTATAAGGCAGTGTGAGAAGAATCATTACCGCAGGGTGGGGGTGAGGGGCAGGGCTGGAGAGTTGATGAAAGGAACAAGGCCTTTATTATATTATCAGCCCCCATCTTCAAAATCTCTCCTGCTCATCTAGCTACAAAGTGGTTCATTTCACCACTCAGGCCAAATCTTCAATACCCACTCTCCTCAGGAATGAAGGAAACACTGACCAAACTCCTAAGCTTGGTGTCCAGTCTGTCTGCTTCACCTTATATACACAAGGACCCAGCAATACCACTTCTGGGTATATACCCTAAAGACGCACAGTTGCACTCCAATGGCATTAGCTCAACTATGTTCAAAGCAGCATTATTTGTAATAGCAGGAACACCTGACTCAGTCCTGATGTTGCGGGGAGAAAAGAGGATTTGCCAGGAATGGGGGCTGTACTAAGCAGTATCGGGACCTTGGGACCTTAGGATCGCCTGCCCATGGTGGGAGTAGGAATTTGTGGAGAAGAGAGAATGACCTGATGTGGTGGGAGGGGGAAGGGACCTTGATTAAGGATGTTCAAGGAGAGAAAATGTGACTCCTTTATTCATAATACAAAATAAATAAATAAATATACATATGAATTTGAACTACTTCCTTGGAAACAGCCGGCCCCCTAAGAAGGAACCTGCAGGTCTAATAGAACTCATGTCTTTCCTTACTGGGAACTTTCCTTTGCTCATATCCTTATTTGTCACTTACAGAGACACACCCCACACGGTTTTTGAAGAGACGGGTTTATATTACAATTCTATTTGTCCATGGAGATTAGCAACAAATCACATAGAGACATACCTTCCACTCATAGCTGTAATTGACCTCACAGCTCAGCATTAGTCCTTTACAGGAGAGGAAACTAAAGCCCATGAGACATCCTTTACAACACTTAGTAAACATATTATTTCTCAAGGAAGTCTGGAAGTAATTCTATAATACAGAAACCAAAAAAAAGCCTCTAAATTCCATCCTCCATACTATTTCCTTTCTATTGTAGTTGCAAAAAAAGTTTTCTCGCATTATATTTATACATTAATGATATGTTGATGTGTGTGCATTACATATCATAATATATAATACAGAAAATTGGTACAATTCTTGAAGACAGGCAATTAATGTTAAGGTTAATTATATACATCATCTAGTACTTCTACTTCTAAGCATATATATTCAAATAAAATACATAATTGAGTCAAAAGAGACCTAAAAGAAGGAACATTCATAATTTTTTACAGCATAGAAAACTTGCAGACAATGGAAACTCCTATTATTATGTTTTATGAAATACATTAATGTATGAATGAATACATATACTGAGTAATATACTACTTTAAATACTAAAGTAACGATAATGTAATAGTGCATATTTTGCTTTTCTTTTTTTTTTTTTTTTTTGCTTTTTCACTTAACAGTTTTTGAACTTCTCTTCATGTCAGAATACGGTGGGGACAAGCTAGCTCAGCTAGTGAAAGAGCTTGCCACTAAGCTCGACCACCTGAGTGTGATGCCCCAAGCTCACATGGTAGAAAGAGACAACAATTGTCCTCTGATATTTATAGTTTTCTTGGCACTTTACCTAGTGTGCAGGGAGGTTCTTCTAGGAGAGGGTATTACTAGTCCCGCCCCTTGGTAAGGAGAACTGGGTGTGGAATGAGGAGTGGTGGTTAGGGCTGGGCACATCCACCAGCAGTCAGAAAACAAGCCCTGGGGGAGGGGGGTCCCTTTTCGCTGGCCTTTCCCTTCTGCGGGCCTGGTGGTTCCAGCTGCGTTTTAACAGTGTGCCATAGCTATTATTCCCATCGCAAGCCTCCACATTCCTTCTTCCATTCTCTTCCGATCTGAAACCTTTCCTTCATCCTTTATTCCCCTCTTCCTGTTCTCTCAAGTTCTGGTTTTCCTAGATTGGAGGAGGATTCGGGGGGGGGGGGGGGAGTGCCTAAACTGCGATCTCCTTTAACTCCAGTGTCACTCACTGGACATGTGGCTTCCCTAAAGTTCTAGGTCCCAGGAAGGTGGTTGTTCTGCTTCAGCCTGAAGCAGAAGCCATCTCCCCGGGCAGCCAGCCCTGACCTAGGGCAACAGCCGATGCAGGTGTGCAAGGAAGGACAGTGAATTTAGAATTCCAAAGACTGTGTTTCAACACCCATAACTCTTCATTTAATTTTAAAATTATTTTAATTTATTTTACATATCAGCCACAGTTTCCCCCTCCTCCCATCCCATCCCCTCCAGCCACCTCTTTCCTACCCATCCTCCTCATCCACTCTTCAGAAAGGGTAAAGCCTCCCATGGAAGGAGGCACATTAAGTTGAGGCGGGACCAAGCTCCTCCCCGTTGCATCAAGGCTGAGCTAGGCATCCCACCACAGGGAATAGATTCCAAAAAGCCAGCTATGACCCAGGGACAGATCTTGGTCCCACTCCTAGCAGTCACAAGCAGACCAAGCTAAACAAAATAACTATCACTCACATGTGAAGGGCGTAGGTCGGTCCTAAGCATGAGCTCGGGCCAGCTGTTTCTGTGGGTTTTCCATCATAATCTTGACCACCTCCCCCTACCTCCTGCTCATACAGTCCTTCTTCTCTCAGAGGGTAAGAGCACTGGCTGCTCTTCTGGAGGTCCTGAGTTCAATTCCCAGCAACCACGTAATGGCTCACACACATCTGTAATGAGATCTGGTGCCCTCTTCTGGCCTGCAGACGTACATACAGGCAGAACACTATTCAGTTGAATTTTTTTTTATAACAGACTGCTCATGAGTTCCGTAATCGCTCCACACCTATTGCAAAATCCTAAACAGTCTACCTTAGCTGACCTCAGGGAGGGAGTCCAGAGCTTGCGATGTGAATTTCCAGTTTCCTCTCCATTCAGAAACTGTCCTAAATTCGACCTCCCCTATCATTTTTCCACACCCAGAATTTTAAGTGCATTCTGAACTTCAGACTCAGAAGTTGTTCCGGGTCTTTTGCTTTCGCCAGCCCCCAAGAGGCCGGCGCGGATTACGTAGTCTCCAACCAGCGCTTCAAAACAATCCAAGGGCCCTTCATCTCAGCCTCAGAAACTTTGTCCCCAGGGTCTGGCAGCAGAGGGAGCTGCAGAACTCCCCGGCTCCAAATCAAGAAAACCAGACTGGTCCCGGGTCCTCCAGTTGAGCTCAGAGCTCCAGCATCCTGGAGTTCCTGAACTGGTCCGCTTGACAGTCGCTTGAACTTGGTGCAAGTCCCCCGCACTCCGCCTCTCCCCGCAGCGGCTGATCCCCACCGCCGGCTGCCAGCAAGGAAAAAAGAACTTCAGAGAGATGATGTGGCTGTGGTTAGGGCTCATCGGGCAGAAGCTGTTACTCTGGGGCGCGGCGAGTGCGGTCTCGGTGGCCGGGGCCACTATCCTGCTCAACATCTTGCAGATGGTGGCGAGCTATGCGCGGAAATGGCAGCAGATGAGGCCTATTCCATCTGTGGTCCGCGCCTACCCCTTGGTGGGACATGCGCTGATGATGAAGCCCAACAGCACGGGTAAGGGCTTGTACAAGGTATCTGTACTCTGACCCAAAGGCTGGGAAGCCTATCTAAGGGACTTCTCCCCACCCTTGCCACACCTGGGGTCCTCACATCTCTCAGACCCACTTTCTCTTGGGCTGCTAGGGAAAGGAGAAATCTTTCACCCCTAAAGACTAGATCCCCCAGCTCTCTGGTGCCTACCAAATCGCTCTTATCTCTCCCATCCTTTGATGAGAAAAGAAAACAAACGTGTATATCAAACAGATTACCGTATTTCCAAGCACCTGTGGTTCCTTCAGCCTTTTTTTTTTTTTTTCCTCTATGTCTCAGAACTTTCTTTTCTCCTGCGTTGGTTTGCAAAGTGTTAAAGAGTAAAACTCCTCTGGAAAGCAGCAAATCTCCTCAAGCTCAGTGCCATTCCTCTTTGTCTGTTAGTTATGCAAACAAACAAGAGAGCAGGGGTTTGTTTTGCGTCTTGCCAGCCACCACCTGGCCTGGACATTGTATGACTTTACCAATATGCAGTTAAAATCCTCTCGGCCTTTGCATTTCATTTGATCCTTCTGAGGAAGTTTTGCTAGGCTACCTCAGCAGATTGCTGAGCCTTCAAGTAAATTATATGGTCAGTTTCAAAAACCTTATTCATTAAAGAGTGATATTTTAAAAACTTCAAATAATCTTTTTAAAATGATTTATGCATTTTTTGTTCTATTGTTGTAAACAAAATATACATGAGTGGTACTTGTAGTTTCCTGTTGAGATAGTGCATTCGATCTTAATACTTAATTTCCATGGCTGTGTATGTTGTGGTGCCCAGAACTGAGGAGATACATCCAGCATTGTGCATTTTAAAAGAACCTGCCTCAGAACCCATCCTTTCTTCAGATTAATTATTAATAGTTGCTTTGCAGGCTTATTATCAACTTTAAATCTTTTTAAGATCCTTTATTATCATTTCTGTGACTCCAGACAAAAACTATACCCTCACAACAACTTGACATGAATAAACTGGGATATCATAGGAAAGAATGAACTAAAATATTTTCTAACAGAAACCCCATTAAAGTTTTCATGTAACAATCAACATGACTTATATTAGAAGTTACCCACCAGCACACGTAGGTGTGGTAAAATCACATTGGCAACACTCAGGCTGTTTAGTTGCTGTACTCAAAAAAAAAGTTAACCTCTTCTTCTACTCTGAGACTTGAGAATATAACAATTCCACAATGAAAATCGTGGAAGACAAAATCCAAACCCCACATTTCCATTGAGGGAATAAAAAGGCTATTTGGGTAGAAAGCCAGGTTCTCAGGTGACCGTTCAGTGTTTCTGGTTATATCCAAGGGAGTCCCATCATGTTTAGTAGAATGAGACCTGGCAAGGAGTTATTTGATTTTTCCAAAGGAGGTTAGGGTATGAACCTGAGTAGCCCAGCTAAAAAAACCCTCATCTTTAACATGAGCAGAATCCCAGCATCTAACCCATCCTGAGTTCAGAAGAAACAATACAGAAAGAAATCGGTGTCTCTCGGAGCTTTTTCTCAGTCATCTTGGTCATCAGAGGTCCAGGCTGGCAGCCTTCAGACTGTACTGACCAGGCAAGCCCCTGGCTTCCCCCACCACCCTTTCTCCAGTTTTCTATGCATGCATTTCATTTGTATCACTCTCTGCTGCTACTTCTGAGTTCTAATTCATCTCAGACACTTTTTTGCACACATGGTTCAACACAAGTATATTGTCACAGGTTGGCTTTTGGGAGGAGCACCGTGTATGTGTCTAAGAACATTGAAGCATCCTCAAGGAATAAAGAGATCTGCACCCATGAAAGAAAAAATCTCTTTGAGGCCTCAGCTCTTTGGGCATCTCATTCTCCCATTGTGGGTTTTCATCCATAGCATCATCACACTTGTACTGTCTATCAGGACATTTCAAATGCCAGCAACTCTGTCCTGAGGTGCAAGCAATTACAGCAGTGGTGATTTGTATCTATATATTTTAATTTTTGACTCATTTCTTTATGAGCACAGTTAATCCGCTTACTATTGCCATTAATATGTCTGAATGTTTTGACTGAAAAAACATACATGTGATTACTTATTTTATTGCATAAAGTGGACTCTGAGGCATTCTAGTGTTTGCATATGGATTTTCAAGTAAACCACTTTTTGAAATCTTAAGGAAATATATATAATTTTTAAAAATTATTTTTCTGTAACTTTATTTTGAGGGTTTTTAGAATTTAGATATTTTGGTCTTTTCTGAATATTCTCATTTGGAATTATAAATGTTTGGGATCAGAATTCTACTTGGAGGGGATCATAGTCTCAGAAGCCCTCACTTTACCCTTGGTAAGTCTCATATTTGGGGGAAATGTCCTCAAGCCTTTAGTGACTAAGACCAGATGCGAAAGAACTTTGAGCTGATGGGACTCTTTGAAGTCATTCTCCTTGGAATTACTCTGAGTGAAGAGAAGGGCCACTTACAAAGGGACAGCTCATTCAGTCAACAAGTCCAGGACTTGGGGATGAGAAAAAACATTGCTCAATTTTCAGTTATGAAACTGACTTATTTGGGAAGTTGTTGAGAACTCACTGAGTTAAGGGTTTTGTTGATATCCTTATTTTATTTATAGAAGGAACTATTGCAGTTAGTTTAGGATTAAAATGTCATTTGAGCCAAGATTTTAAGTAACTAAGATGTACTTGTTTACAGTAAGTACCAAGCATTTATTAAGACCTTTTATACTTAGAACTGAGCTCAGCAAAAATGGGCCCTATCAGAACATGATAAGATGAGATCTCTGCTCTGAGCTACACGGTCTCTTGTGTAAGAGGCTGTGCCTTTTATTCTGTGGCTAATGTCCAGATTTAGGCCTGGGTGACCTCACTGTGAGTATTGCACATAGACTGCAGCTGGTATCTAAACTCTTACATTTGCCAATCTTTCCTGTTAAATAACCAACTCTAGAAGTAGGCTCCAGCTCTTGGATCAGACTCCCTGCAATCACAGATTCAAGAAGGCAAATGTGGAACAGAAACATTGCTCTGAAACCAATGCCCACATTTTAAAAAATATTTTAACACATATATACACATCTATGTGTACATATCTGTTGTGTGTATCTGTGTGAATGAATGACACATAGGTGTGCCAGAAAAGGATGTTAGATCCCCTGCAGTTGGATTTAAGGTGGTCTGCTATGAGAAGTGGTGTGGAACAGAAACATTGCTCTGAAACCAATGCCCACATTTTAAAAAATATTTTAACACATATATACACATCTATGTGTACATATCTGTTGTATGTATCTGTATGAATGAATGACACATAGGTGTGCCAGAAAAGGATGTTAGATCCCCTGCAGTTGGATTTAAGGTGGTCTGCTATGAGAAGTGGGAACTGAACTTGGGTCCTCGGCAGAGCAGTAAGTGCTTTTGCTCACTGAGCCATCTATTCAGCTCCAATTTTTAAAAGTTTAAAGCAATTTGTCAACTAAATTTAATTTATTTACTCTGTGTGTGTGTGTGCAGGTAGATGTATGTACCACAGTGCACATGTGTAGTCAAAGGACGTCTACTTAGAATCAATTTTTTCCTTCACCATGTGGATACCTGGGATTGAACTCAGGTTACCAGACTTGGCAGCAGATAATTTTACTGACTGAACCATATTTCCAGCTTTTTCCCTGCAATTTCAACTATACTGACAATACTTTTTATCTAATAGATGTTTGGTGTTTCTTTTCCAAGTATGGTATGATGGCTCAGATGTCACGTTCTGGGGTCTTGGGACAGAGCCATGATCTACCATTTTCAGGCTCCATGGCATGGAATACTGGTTTATTAAGAATATACATTTTGCCACATCAAATCATAATAATTATCTTATAATAACTTGCATCATTGTTGCATTTATTTGAAGGACAGATAATATTTTTTAAATAACCTTACAAATATAGGAATGTTGCAAAACTCCTGGGAGTTCACATCCCCTCTCTAGCTTCCTTGAATTTTGATGTATCACATACCTTGTGTATTTTTTGAAAGGTGATGATGAACCTTTGTACAATCAAATGAATAAACTCTTGCCTCCATTGAATTTAGGACAAAATATTTTTTCTTCCAGACTTTTTCCAGCAGTTAATTCAGTACACTGAAGAATTGCGACCCCTGCCACTCATTAAACTTTGGATTGGACCAGTGCCCTTGGTAGCGCTTTATAAGGCAGAGAATGTAGAGGTAGGTATATATAATTATCATAGATAGTACACTCTACAGGCTATGATATAAGAAGTTCATCAGAACACAAGGAACAAATACAGCTTCAAATTTCATTACATTCCATCCAAAGGGCATTTCACTCAAGAGGCACTATGCAGACATTCAGTGAGTTCTTTCTGCAATTCAGTTGCAATCCTGGGAGAATAGATCCCCATAGCTGTACACATTTCTCATCAGGTCTCAATATACTTGTTGTCCATTTAAAAGAAAACTTCTGAGGGAGATTTTTGTTGTTGTTTTGGGTTTTTCTGTGTTCTCTTTTGTGTTGGAGATTAAATCTAAGGCCACTGCATGTCATGCAAATGTTCTTCTCTGAAGGTCTACTCCTTTTTCTATTTTCTAACTTTGAGATGCTGCCTAAGGTAGCTTTGAACTCATCTTGTAATTCCAGGCTACCCTTGAACTTGTCTGTAACTCTCCTGCTTTGGCCTCCTGAACAGCTAGTGCAGTGGCCCTACATCAAGCTTGGTGTGTACTGGGCAGTTTAAAGAGTTCAAAACTCATGACTAATAAAATAGGGGTGTTTTCTGAAAGTTCTAAAGTCACCTGACCTGATGTGTGGAACAGGTACTGTTTTAGTTTTTTTAGATCTACTGCTTGTGATGACCACGGGCAAGATAACTCATGAGAGAAAGATTTTAATTTGAGGCTCACGGTTCATGGATATCATGGCAGGGAAGTAGCAGGCAGGCATGATGCTGGAGTGGTTGCTTGAGAGTGTACATCTCACTCCACAAGAATTAGGCAGAGAACTAACTGGAAATAGGCTTTTGAAAGCTCAAAGCTGAACGTCAGTGACACATCTCATTCATTCAACAAGGCCACACCTTCTAATCCTTCTCAAATAGTTCCACCAACAGGAGACCAAATGCTCAATATATATGTGTCATTCTCATTCAAACTGCCATAGAGACAGTTCTCTCCATTTACTAAATAGTTCACTGAATATTGGTATGGAGAAGAAATGAGGAGCTTTTGTCTTAATCATCTTTCATAGGGTTGTCATAAAGTGAAAAATTGTTTTTCTAACCCTTTTGACTCAAAATAGCACAAAGAGCTATAACCAGATATTATCACTATCTATCTACATGCTTCTTTGAACGTGTGTGTGTGTGTGTGTGTGTGTGTGTGTGTGTGTGTGTGTGTGTGTTTCAATGTCTTGCTGCTTTTGGGAAATGGCTTAGATCTAGTTACTATGATTTAGGCACATGAGTTGTTCTGAGTCAGGGACATGAGTGGGTGACAAAGGGGAAGAAAAGGAATATGGTACATTCAAGCAATGCATTCAATGAGCATATAGGAGTTAATTACATGAGAAATCCAACAAAGAGTAAGATTGAGTCCATTATTTTCCTTAAAGGCTCCTTCATTCTAAACATATAACATGCTGAATATACAGCATGTATGCAGAATGAAAACAGTCATAAATTATCTCCAGTCACAGTATTAACTTGCTACAGATGGGATGAAAATTCAATTTGTAACTGCAAACTACAGACACCATTCTCAGAAAAAGCATCCCTACAATGCTACTTCCTTAGTTGTATTAATTAAGGGGCACATCAATCAAAGTGGCCATTGATGAGGGGTTGGGAGTGGTGGAGTGTGTCGAAGGAGTAGCATGAATTGGCATTACTGTGGCTTTAATGATCCTTGGGAAAGGTGGAATGCCTTTTAAATTTTAGGAGGGGGCCTTCATCCACAGTCAGGTTGTCTTTTGTGGATTTCCCAGTCTACTGAGGACCAGAGATAGTCTGTTAGGAAAAGGCAAAGACACGGTGCTGTAGCCCCAATTAATGGATGGAATAGGATGTAGCTATTGATGCGCTCTTGATGGTGTTTAAATAAAAGCATGCAGGTTTTGTTATTTTGGCTTTTTTTTCTTTTATTTATTTTATTTTTGGTGTTTGTTCATTGCTTGTTTGTTTGACACAGGGTTTCCCTGTGTAATAGCCCTGACTGTCCTGAAGTAGACCAGGCAGGCCCCAAATTCACAGAGATCCTCCTGCCTCTGTCTCAAAAATGCTGGGATAAAAGGTGTGTGCCACCACCACCTGGCTTGCTTTGTTTTAAATAAAACTTCTTGCTTCTTAATGATATCTTCCCACAAGTATCAGGGGAGAAACTGAGAAATAAAAATATCCTTTAGTCCCAAGCTTTCATTTTTGTGTTTGAACTTGAATCATAAATGGGTTCATTTAATTATGGCTTGTCCTCAGCAGTTATATGGAATGTCACAACAAACATACATTTCCAAAGTAAATGAAATAAAAGTTTTAGGAGCATCAGTAGGATATTAAATGTTTTAATTTGTTTAGGGACCCCATTACAGAGAAAGCAAGTAATTATCTAGGAATAGTTTCAATGGATTCATGGGTTTGTATAGTAATAAAGTCTGAAACAGTATCAATGAAAAGATGAAAAAAATTAAAAGAACCAAAGAAATGTATGTGAGTTATATTTATTTGCTAAAGATCATTAGGATAAAAACTTTGGAGTAAATTCTTAGTGTGGTGATGCCTAGTAACTGACAGTTGGTATGGGACTGAATGATTTGCTGAACCTGTATCTGTGATAACTGAAGCTATTTTTGTAAAGCTTGAGCTTCTTGGTAAAAGAAGGAATGAAAAGCAGAAGCCTGTTGAAGAAAAGATACAAATGGGTGTCAGCAAGATGGTTTTCTTCTGTGAGGGGCCAAGCATTCCTGTATGGATTAAATGAGAACGTGTTGAGTTTGTTTAGAAAGGAGCTTTTGATAGTGATGACAAGGAGTCTAAGGTGTGAACCAGGGTATCTTGAAATAAAAATGAAATAGCTAGAGCCACACAATGAGAATTTATTAGTAGACTGAAAGACTAATCAGGGAGCTGTCAGGAAGCAGAAGAGGCAACCCAAAAGTTTTGCTCGTGGTGGTTGTGATTCCTACAGAGTTTTTGAGGGAGTGCTGTATCCCAGCATCATAGTGCTAGGCAATGGCCCCTTTGGTCTGATTCATTGGCTCCATCTAAGAAAATGATCTGTGTATGAGAAATACAATGAGTATTTATGGGAGAAAAGGCCTGTGTGGGAAGTAATGCAATTGCACATGTAGTCTTTATAGGATGGAGGTGAATAGAGATTTGATCCCCGATACTGTAAATGTTATTATCCATTCTTCTGAGGCCTGTAGAAGAAAGTGAAAGTTGTCTTGAGATATGAAAGAATGAATAATTTTTAGCTCAGCCCTTATGAGTGAAAGTTATCCTTTGTTGGTTTGGGACAAAGGTTTTTTTTTTTTTTTTTTTTTTTTTTTTTTTTTTTTTTTTTTTTTTTTTTTTTTTTTTTTTTTTTTTTTTTTTTTTTTTTTTTTTTTTTTTTAAGATGTATTGGGAAGAAATATCCATTCTACAATGACCGAAGTGGGGGCTGAATATCCAATGGCTGCTGTGAGGGGAACAGGAGGGTCTGAGATAAATAAATAGAGTGGTAAATCTAATCATTGATGAGAAAATGGGTTGTCGTTCCAGGACTTGGTCTACTAGCTGTTGTCATTGGAGGTGATGTTGTTATCCAAGGTGAATTTAAGTCAGTGTCCTATTTAGGAGGTATAAATAGGCATTTTTATAGAATGCCAAGACAGGCATTGGGACTTTCCCAGGAAGGTCAAAACCAATTGACACTGCCTAAGAGCTGTTGAGGAGAATTTAACATTATCTTTTTTTTGGGGGGGGGAAGATACTTGTAATTGATGAGGTATAATGAAAGAATGAGTGATAATATACACAATATAACTATGGAACAGTCAGCTGACATTTATCTGAGGCAAGCAGTAAATGGAAATTTTATCATGAAGCTTGTAAATCCCAAACAGATTTGCATCATTTGGAGGGGAAGCAAATGTATCCTCCATATAATTGAATATATCTCTTGTGTCACAGAGGGTGTATTGCTTTATTTGCCCACTATTGGCAGAGGTGGGGTATTGATCTTATTGAAGAAGAACTTTCTAATGAAACTGAGACATAGATAGATAACTGAGAGTGAGCATTGGAAAGGCAATTTTTCCTGTATCATCAAGGTGTAAAGGAATAGTAAAACAAAGCGTTAAATCAGTAACAATAACATGGTTGCTTTCAGGGACCATGGAGGATAGGGAGTTTGGGGTTGTAAGCAACCACAAGGCTACTGCCAAAATTTGGTTAATATTGGGGGCATTATTTTAAGCTTTTGTGGGTATGGCTGGTCTATTTATTAATCAGGGTGCTGGCAAGTTGTTTCTAAGTTTTCTTTCTAAAGGTTACCTTTTTTATAAAGGTGATTAAACCCACTTTAAAGAGTTTTTAAATTTGCCGTCTATATGGAAATATCATGCCTACCCTTCACATCCAAGTCTGGGGCAAAAGCACTGTTTTCAGGTGAAGACAAGTCTTTATCTCTGGATGGACTAGTAGGGCAGGGTAGGGCTGAGAGGGTGGGGGACTGGGCCCAGGAAATGCTTGTGGTTCAGAGGGATGTGGGGATTTGCTTTTGTTTTCCCTAAGTTGCCTTTTTTCTCTTGATAAGTATGTGTAGCTTGTCTAATTTGGTTCCAAAGAGTGAAATATTTTTTTGTTCACAAGTTTCTGAATCCAGGGTCGGGATACCAGGGACAATATTTGTGACTAATGTTTAGAAGTTTATAAATTGGCTTTAATAAAGCCTTAGCTCCAGTTTCTTTAAGGAAAATGATTAAATGCTGTGCATACATTTAAATTCAGGAGACAGAGAACGGAACTCCCCACAGTAACAAAGAGCAGAGACAATCAAGAAACTCATCTCTCCATTTTCTTCAGCTCCATTTAGTCCCCTAGCTTGGATGACAATTTCCTTGTATGTTTACAACTCTGAGCAGATTTCTTATAGGCATAAGAATTAAATGAACCACAGAGAATAATAAATGTTGATAAAATATTGATCTGAAAAGCAGACCTAGTCCAGTATTCTTATAATTGTGGTTGTTTTGATGTCTAAATCCCTCAATTTTTTCTTATTTCTTCCTAAGGTAATTTTAACCAGCTCGAAGCAAATTGATAAATCATTTATGTACAAGTTTCTACAGCCATGGCTTGGACTAGGACTTCTTACAAGGTAAGGCGCTGTTTGATTTTCTTTTGATAGGCAACGAGCTATGGTAACAGACAGTTCCTAGCTAGGCATGTCTATATCCACAAGTTACGAGTTCATAAATGTGACAAGCACCCTTAAGAATTAAGAGGTCTGCAATACAGTGAAAATTTGAGGTGGAGAGGAGCCTTGAAAAGCTATTGGGACAGTCAAGCAGCAGCAGATAAGTATATACATCAGCCTTGATCTGGCACCTGGAAATAAGCCTCTTCCCCAAGAGAGGGCTCAGGCAGGAGCAGGCACTTAGTAAACTATTTTTTAGGACTCAGTCAGTAGACTCAAATCAGTAGGTCAAATCACAGAGCATATGGGTGTCTGAAGACTGAGGATTTGGGCTCATTTTCAGAAATGGACAAAAACATTTTCAACTATTAATATCATAGAATGGGGTCCAGATATCTATATTGACACTGGAGGAGTTAGTGAGAGCATCATTGTGATGCTGTGGTGGAGGTTGTTTTAGATCTACGTTGACTGGCTGGGCTCCTGGATGCTGTGCTGTGGCTCTGCTCCTCTTTATTTTATTACGGTGTGTCAATCTTGCAGTACTGGGAACAAATGGCGCTCCAGGAGAAAAATGTTAACGCCTACATTCCATTTTACGATTCTGGAGGATTTCTTAGATGTCATGAACGAGCAAGCAAATATATTGGTCAATAAGCTTGAAACCCATGTCAACCAGGGAGCATTTAACTGCTTCTTTCACATCACTCTTTGTGCTTTGGATATAATCTGTGGTGAGTCTGATTGGCTTATGCCACGAAAATGAAATGGCCTAAATAGAAAATAAGATTCTGTGGGTAGGAAAAATGAGGGGATTGACCGGAAAGGACCCGAGATCCTTCAGGGTGATGTCATTATAAGACTCTCCCTAAAATGCAGCAGGCATTCTAGGAGGTGACCCAAGCTGTCACTGTGTCACCTTGCCTGGAAGGCCAAGGGGAAAGGATGACAGGAGGTACGGAGGAAAAAGAAGAGGAAATAAAAGAGAAGAGAACAGGATCCACCTGCCTCACAGTGTCCCCTGCCACATAGCACACACAGCTGTCTGTGTAGTAAATGGTTGCTTCTCTCCGTATTTTGCAGAAACAGCTATGGGAAAGAACATTGGAGCTCAAAGTAATGATGATTCTGAGTATGTTCGTACAGTGTATAGGTAAGTGTGTGTGTGGGGAGTCTTTTAACTTCCTTTAAAACTGCTAGTGATTTGGGCTTTAAAACCGTTGCTAGTCACATCCATCTAAGTGATATTTTGTGTTTAAAGTGAAATTTTAAACTGAAGATTCACTTCATAATATAGGCATCAACTTTAGCAAGAGGAAATTTTTATAAATTTAAAGTATAGTGTATCTTACTGCTATAGAAATTTAAAATCTCTAATTTTATTATGATACTCAATGGCAAAAGAAAGATATAAACACTCCTAATAGCCTGCCAACTATTCTATGTATTAGCTATTTGTATGAACACTCTATAACAATTCTCAACCTGTGGATTCTGACCCCCTTTCACAGGAGTCACATATCACATATCCTGATGTCAGACATTATGATTTATAACAGTAGCAAAATTACAGTTATGAAGTAGCAACAAAAATAATGTTATGATTGGGGGTCACCACAACATGAGGAACTGTATTAAAGGGTTGTAGGATTAGGAAAATTGAGAAGCACTGCTCTAGATCTGTGCTCAATACCAGCAGTGATTACCACTGTTCCCTGTGTGCTTTTCATTTTATTGGAAATTTTTAAATGCCATTTATTTTATTCTACATCTTCTGCATTGAGTGGGTGCTGATTTTGCAATTGAGGCAATCTTTTTTAACTTTGAATGTACTTGGAGTTATTCACCCATTAAGAGATGGGGCTAGGATTTGATTTGATTTATGCTATCTTAATTTATCATTCAATTAATTTTTTCCCAACAAATGTTTACTGATCACCTATGATCAGCCAGGCATTATATAGTTAGTTACCAGGTAGCTATAAATTGGTATAGATAACAGTATGGGAAATGATCAATGAATCAAGGAATGTAAATCTAGGAATTTTAACAATCACTGATAAAGACAGAATCAAGTTGCTATCAGATTGCAAAACATGGATATGTTCTAGAATATAGTGTCCAGAAAAGGCCCCTTTAAAGTGCTGTGACTTAGACTGTCTTAAAGGAGACTGAGCAGAGGTCTGCTGCTTTGTCATTTAAAATGAGAGGCAGGTGCTGGAAACATCTTTGTGACACATTGCTATTTAATGTGCAATTTTTTGTAAAAGACTACTTATTTTCTAAATTATATGTATTTATTTTACGTGTACATGCATGAGTATGGGTGCGCATGCACCAAGGTGCACACAACACAAGTAGAAAACAATTTGTGGAAGTTGGTTCTTTCTGTCTGCCCTGTGTGCCTCAGGGTTAGAACCCAGGGGGTCATGCCTGGTATCAGGTTTGTTTACTCACTGAGCTGTCTCACTGGCTCCAGGGTTTTTAATATCCTCAGAAGAGTGACCGAGTAAATACACAGAGCATAGAGGCAGATTTTATCTAAACCTTCGGTACAAATGCTCTAACATTCCTGGGAAGTTGTGAACTTGATTTATAGAAACAAAACCACTGGCCAGAGACTATCTGCATGTTTTATAGTGGATTTTTCATTTCTCCAATACAACTGTTATTTGCTTAGGCACCATGATATGCATAGAGTAGTCTATTATTTTTACCAATTTGCATTAAACATGGATCTCTGTTAGTCTTGAACAGCAACCAGCATTATTTCATTTGTTATCCTTATCAAGCCAGGTTCCAAAAGTTCAGAAATAACATTTCTGATATAAAAGGTAATATTATCCTTTTTATAGGATGAGTGATATGATACATCGGAGAATGAAGATGCCCTGGTTTTGGTTTGACCTTTGGTACCTTCTATTTAAAGAAGGACGGGAACACAGGAAGGGACTTAAGAGCCTACATACTTTTACCAACAATGTAAGTTTGTGTGTATGTGTGTGTGTGTGTGTGTGTGTGTGTGTGTGTGTGTATGTGTGTGTGTGCATGTTTGTGTGTGTCACTATGTGCATGAGTTAAAGCCTAGAATCAAGTGAAACTAAATGACTTCACAATATCGTGCAGCTGTTATCAAATACCAGGATTTTTATGTTTTTTTAAATAAACCCAAATGTAGGGCTATGGAGTAGAATATATATTCCATAAAAGTTAAATAGAATAGTAATTTCAAAATGACTAATATTATATTTAAATTACATATTCAACTGGCATTAATGAAATATTTGCTGAGTCTCATGCACTGCACCCAGTGTTGGAAATAGAGATAGGGTTATGGCTGGAAGAGAAAAGAGACAGAGATCTGTGCAGAAGTCTCTTCAGAAATCTTCCAGGAAGGCAGTAGTTCTCATATAAAAGGACATCTAATGCAGTACATAGTATAAGTCAGTGAAAATTAATTTGATAGTACTATTTTCTTTCCAAACTGAAAAATAAACAGGTAGCAGGGGTTTTGTTTTAAACGTAGAATATTCATGTTTCAGTTGAAGACGTGTTTATCAAAAGGTAATATTTGATTAAAAATATAGAACAAATTTCAATGTGGTGACATTTTTCCATTGCAACATATCTTTTCTTTGCTGGAATTTTTGATTAAAATATATTGGGATTGCTTCTTTGTGATAAGGACAAGCCACCAATGGGTCATGTGATTAAGCCAGGGGATGTTAAGTGAATGAGATGCTGCCTTGAGTTGCCCAAAGTATAATCACCACATAGCAGAAGAAGAAGTGGTCTCATTTTATAATTACCTTTTTCCCTCTAAATGTAACAACCTCAACATCAGTTAAAAAGAAGTATTGAATTTCAGAGTTCACAGACAGTGGTATTATTTTGCAAATATTGAAAAATATATATTGAGGGGGCTGTAGAGATGGCTCAGAAGTTAAAAACACTGACAGTTCTTCCAGAGGTCCTGAGTTCAATTCCCAGCAACCACATGGTGGCTTTTAACCATTTATCTGGAGATCAGGTGCCCTCTTCTGGCACACAGGTATAGTGGAGGCAGAATGTTGTATACATAATGAGTAAATCCTTAAAAAGAAAAGAAAAGAAAAGAAAATACATATTGAGACATAAACACCTATAAATCCCAGAAAGAATAAAAGAAAATATATTGTTTTGCTCCTAAATTTCTGAGAATGTTCTCACTGAAGCCTCTTCATAGGAGAGCCACCAAATTACTGAATAGGAGAAAGAAAATATACATGAGCTCAGCAGGTATATGGATCATTTTTGTTGTTGTTATTCAGACATATCTAATGAGCGTTCTAGAATGTTTGGCACTGTTCTTAATCTGCCTGGGGGAATCAATACACAAAGGCAGACTCTGCCATGTGATGGTGGTACCTGAGATGGTAGCAAATATACGAAAGTATGCATTTCCTGTCAGGTGATAAGTGACAGGAGGACAAATGAAGCAAAGTCAGGCACATAGAGAGGGTTAGGGACCAGGGTAGACATGAGCTGGGAAGATCTCTGGGGTGGCTATCATCTGAGACTTAAAGTGGCATGGGATCCAGTCACATGAGCTGAGCACCCAAGGGCAGAGCATCTGGGCTCACTGAAGAGCAAGCATGCAGGGTGGATTGGCTCATCGGCTATTGGTTCATTAACTTGCTATTTCTGTTCTCCATAACTAGATGCAATCATCAAGAGGGGCCTAAAATTAATGGATTCTGTAGTTGTGTACACTTTTGCTCATTAGGTCCCTTGAATCTCTAGGGGATTGTTTAGTAGACAGTCTCTCTATTCTCATGTTAGAAAGATTGCAAAAATAGTACTTGAAAATTATGTTTGTCCTAACATTCAATTTTAACATTATATTTAATAGCTTCACCACACGACATCCTCAGTGTTAACCAAATGCTTTTTGGAAAGAACCTAAGTTTGAAGGAAAATAAGTTTAAAAAAAGTCAGCACATTTGCATAGGAAACTGTTAAGGGCAAAAGGGCAAATTTTGTGTTCAACGTTATTTAAATCCTGCAGGTCATTGCTGAGCGGGTCAAGGCCATGAAGGCAGAGGAGGACAGAGGTTCTGAACCCCCCTCCAAAAGTAAGCGCAAGGCCTTTCTTGACTTGCTTTTGAGTGTGACTGATGACGATGGGAACAGGTTAAACCATGAAGACATCCGAGAGGAAGTCGACACTTTCATGTTTGAGGTAATTTTTGTTGCCAGGTAATTTTCACCACTGAGACACCTGCTTAACACACACACACACACACACACACACACACGCACACGCACACGCACACGCACACGCACACGCACACGAGAACTAGGTTTTATCACCAGTACTGCAGCAATAAACAAAAAATAATAATAATAAAGGGGGAGGTGGAGCAGCTAGAGACACGTCTCAGCACGGATCACTGGCTGCTTTTCCAGTGGACAGAGGTTCAGGTCCCAGCACTCACATGACAGTTTACAACTGTCTGTAACTGCAGTTCCAGGGGATATTTACCCTCACATACATACATGTAAGCAAAACACCAAATTAAAAATTAAAACAACAACAAAATAACTCCACAGAAATGGGACTATCAAGGCTGCTCAGCTAGAGAAAGTGTTTGCTATCATGCTGGACCACCTGAGGTGTATTCCTGCAAGCAGCATGCTAGAAGGAGGGTGCTAATTCCTACATGTCATTCTTTGATCTCCATATACGTGCCATACAACACACCATACACACAACAAATAAATGTGATTTAAGACACCCCCCCTGTTTCAGTGATCAACTGAATCACAAGTATAGACTGTAAAAATAAAATACTAAAGCAGCTTTAGTATAATAGGAAAAATTTAATATCTTCAGAAATTATAAAATTTAAGAACAGGATGATGATAGTAACACTACTATTTTTTCATTAAGAAAATTTAAAGCTGGGTGGTGATGGCGGCACATGTCTTTAATCCCAGCACTGGGGAGGTAGAGGCAGGTGAATCTTTGTGAGTTCAAGGCAGCCAGCCTGGTCTACAGATCAAGTTCCACAACAGGCTTCAAAGCTACACAGAGAAACCCAGTTAAAAAAAATCCCCCAGAAACTTTTCCCCAGAAGACAAGAAACTCCACACTGTCCTCCATTCCCTATGCTGCTTTATGTTTTTCTTAACCTCCCCAAACAGGTGCTTTTTACTCCTTTTAAAATCTGACACTTAGCTACTTCTGTGGGTTGCATTAGACAAAGAGACAAACCAGATTGTGATTCTAATGGGATTTATAGAATGTTAATATCTCTTTAAAACACTTCTTGCAAATATGATTTAAATATTATAGAAATACTACAAAGAGTAGAGCTTTCTACATGGGGATTTCAAAATCAAAGTTTCAGAAAGTCCTATGATGTAGCAACAGTCTTCAACTAGAAGGAAGGGAAGCCTGCATGGACTTCCAGATAGTTCTGAGAGCTGAGCATTGCATCATTCTGCCTCCAGTCCTCTGGCTGCACTGTCATATTACTGATTCTGCTTACATTTTTATTTCATTTTTAAAAGGTAAATAACTATTGTTTATGGTTCTGTAGTCCAATGTGATGCTTTGGTACATGTATACATTGGGGGTGTGCACATCATGTTAATTAACGTGTCCATCACCTTCACATACTTACTTGATTCTAGAGTGAGAATGTGCAAATTTTACTCTTTCGGACTACACAATACTTTGTAACTAATTATAGCCTACCACGCTGTGGGCATGATGATTCATTGCTTACATCTGGGATTCTGTGCTTTTGGAGGATCTCTTCTTCCCTTCCTCCCCAGCCACCAGCCACAGTCTCTGCTAACTATTTTTCCACTGTGAAAGCCTGAGTTAAACTATTTTTTAGTTTCTACATGTTGGTGAGAGCATACGTAATTTTTCTTCTTGCACTGGCTTAGTTTTACTTCCCATAATGTCCTCTAGATTTATCCATGTTATCACAGAAAATAGGATTTCCCAGTTTTTGAAAAGAGAATGTAAACTATTTTGTTGTGCATGGCTTACAGTTTTAAAATCCAGTTGCCTGCTCCTGAGCAACCTTGTTATATGATGTATATATTCAGTGTAGTTCTATCAAGATCCTAATGAGTTTCTTAGAGAATAGGAAAGCCAATCTAAAATTCAAATGAAATCACAAGACACTGAAAAGCCAAAACAATCTTGAGGTGGAAAATAAATGAAGTAGTTACATTGAATACTTTAGAAACACACTACAAAACAACAGTAATCAAAACAGCTGGCTATGGCATAAAAATATACATATAGACCAATGAGAGAGATTAGAGATTCAATAAATAATTATGTATTTGTAATCATCTGCTACTTGACAAGATTGTTTAGGATACACAGTGGGAAGAATCTACATTAGATGCTGTCTGGAAAATTAGCCATATCTAGGAGGATTAAAACTAGCCTTATCCCACCCTTCATAGAAGAATTAGCTCGAAATGAGTTAGAGGTAACTATAAGACATGAAATGTAAAACTAATAAGGAAAAAAAATATGAGGAAAGCTCCATAAAGTCCGGTCTAGAAACTTATTTCTTGAAGATGACTTCCAAAAACACAGTTGACAAAAGCCAAAATATGTATATGTGATTGTCTCATCCATTCATCTCTAGAAAAGTGTTCTGTCAAGTAAGAGACCATGGCTATACTAAGGATCTGAAGACCTGGGCTTTTATTCTGTGCCAATGAACCAAATTAAATGTCTCCAATCATCCCAGCTCCAAGTGGTTTCCCTGTATTGTAAAGAAAGACCTAGACTGAATCAGTGGCTTTAAATTTCCTTTTTTTGGACAGAGACAGGGAAGGTCAGTGGCCATTATTTGCCTAGTATGTGTGAGCCTATGGTTCAATTCCCAACAAAACAACTATCTTAACTACCTTGCATGAGTGCCTTTCTTTCTCTATGATAAAATACCATGATCAAGAGTAATTTATGGAAGATCTATTTTGCCTGATGGTTTCAGAGGGTTGGAGTCCATTATGGTGAGGAAGACCTGGCCATACTGGTCTACAGAGTAAGGTCCAGAACAGCTAAGGATACACAGAGAAACTCTGGCCAAAAGAAAAATAAAGTATATTGAGAATCATAAAAGTCACATATGGGCAATACAGCAAATATATATTATCAGCATTTCACATCAAGCACTGAGACCTTACATTTCTACTTTGCCCATGTTCTTATACAACAACGTATATGTAATATGTACCCATATACACAGTATGTATGTACATATGTGTATGTGCAAACCTACACATCTAATTTCCACCAATGACCATTTTTTCCCCTCTTGTAAAGCCAGCCGTTCTAATCTCATTCCTGCAGTTCTAGCATGTTTTGAGGTTTTGATATTGTTCTTTGTTACACTAAGTAGGAGGCCTACCCTGTTCAGTTACTATACTGAGGCTTTTTCTATGCACTGTATGTGGGCTCTTTACTCCAGGCTTTCATGCCATGGATTTCAGCCATTAAATGATTGAAATTGTGACCCCCATTTTCTTCCTACTCATAGGCTTCCGTAAAATCATTCACATTTTTTGCTTCATCCATAGGAAGTTAGAAGACATCGGGCACATACTTGAATTGGGCTTACATCCAAATATTCAAGAGAAGCTATTGAGTTATTAGCCAAGCTCCTTATCTGACATAGCAGACAGCTGAGCAGCAGCACCTGGGTCTTGTCTGCAGATCAGAGTTGCTTTGTAAAGAAATTGCAGGTGTATAGAAATTCCCTAGGGAGATGAAAGAAAGAAAAAGGTTAATGCCTGAAATATGGAGAGGGTGGAGCTCCAGGATGTCTTTCTTGACAGAGACTTGACTCCTTATCTCCAGAGTTTCACAGCAGGCTGTTTTGCCAGCAGACTTTGTGCTCAGTTCCTACTGAGTTCTTCCTTAGGGAAGTTATTATTACTTTCTTAAATCTCTAAAATATGAATGGTTGTAGTGAACTTTTCCTAGAGTTATGAAGATTAATTTCTACAAAACACTTAGCATTTTTCCTGAGACTTACCAAGTATAAATTGACTACTAGCAAATTTCTCCAGGAGTGAGTAAGCCCTGAACCCCACAAATACTTCTTGGTGTCCAGCACCGGGTGAGGAAGCCTGCCAAGGCAGGACCCTGAAGCAGAAAACAGGAATGCTGCTCACTGCTTGCTTCCGATGACATTTGCTGACTTGTTTCAGCTGCATTTCTTGTATAGCCGAGGCCCACTTGTCTAAGGATGGTGCTGCACACAGTGAGCTGGGGCCCTCCCACAACAACTAATCAAGAAAAAGGCCCCTACACATGTTTTCAGGCCAGTCTGATGGAGGCGATTCTTTCTTCCATGTTGTGTCAAGTTGACAGTAAGATTTAACCAGTACAGAAATCCTCCTTCCTCAGTCTTCTCCCAAGTGCTGGGCTTAAAGAAGTAGGCCACTTCCACCCACCCAAGAGGCTGTTGAGTATGTTTGTCTCTTACTGAGGTGAGCAGTTATACTGAATGATTTAGATACTACAGTCACATTGCAGCTATGAGATACAGGGGGCAATTAATTTTATCCTCACACATACCCCAACAGAACTGCGCATTTAAACATCTCCCTTTTGTATTTACAGGGTCATGATACAACTGCAGCTGCAATAAACTGGTCCTTATACCTATTGGGTTCTTATCCAGAAGTCCAGAGAAAAGTGGACAAGGAACTGGATGATGTGTTTGGTATGTTTGGCCCCTTTGTTAGCTCTGTTGAGGGTCCCTAAATCTATGGAAGCAGTAATTATTCTAGACCCATAAAGATGCCATTGCCTCTAACTGAGGGCCTTGGTGTAGGATTCCTGCCTGCATCTGTCTCCTTGACAATTCCTAGTAAATTTCCTAGCAGGCATCTGACAAATGTCCTGACATGTGACTATCCCAGAGTAGAAACTAAGGATGCATAGATCAATGAGACTGTTCACAATGTCCCTACTGCTAAATAGGTGAAGAGACATGTGTACTTGCACCTCGGAATCATGGGCTGTGCCTTTGAGCAACACCAAGAGGATGCTATGTGGGAGCACAGAGCACAGGTGGAGATAGTTATGAGGGTAACGAGAGAGAGTGAGCTTTCATGTGCCTGCATCAGACATAATGAGAGTGGCAATGCAGGATGCCACAACAGGATTTATTTTTACTACACAGCATCACTATCATCTCTAAAATATTTTCAGCACCCCAAAGGAAACCTGTCCTGTTGAAATCACTCATCTTTCTTTGCTTTAACCCCACCCTCCAGAAGTCACTATTTTACTTCCCATTCTGTAAATGGAAAAGATATGACCATTGTCCTTGTAATGTGACTTTATTAACATATTAAAATGGTAGACAGTATTCACTTACCTGATTTCTGTTACTTAGCTGAATGCTTTATTATTTTATTATCCATGATATTAGAAGTTCTGTTTGTTTGCGGACATTTGACTGTCTATGTTGTGGACTTGTATGTTATACTCTCTGATGTTTTACCTCCCTAAGCCTAGGTAGGGTTTTGTTTTCATTTTGAACATATATTTTAACCAGGAAGGTCCCTGCGCCCTGTCACCTTGGAAGACCTGAAGAAGCTTAAATATCTGGATTGTGTCATTAAGGAGACTCTTCGAATTTTCCCCTCTGTCCCTTTATTTGCCCGGAGTCTTAGTGAAGACTGTGAAGTTGGTAGGTATTAGGGCATGATCCCTCAGGGGTTACATTTCTCATGTCTTATCTGGTTGAGTGTCCTGACACATCACTCTCTCTTGACAGCTGGTTACAAAATTGCAAAAGGCACAGAAGCAGTCATCATTCCTTATGCCTTGCACCGAGACCCCAAATACTTCCGGGATCCTGAGGAATTTCAGCCAGAGCGGTTCTTTCCCGAGAATTCCCAAGGGCGCCATCCTTATGCCTATGTACCCTTTTCTGCTGGACCTAGAAACTGTATTGGTTTGTATCCACTCCAGTGAGTTTGACCTTCAGGCCCATGTGATAGATTCTCACAAGAATCTCTGGAGCATGATGTGACATTACTCATCATTAGGCAGTAGACTAAAACAGGTTCTGGGTTTTTTCCCCCCACTTTGCATGGTAGATTTATTATACCATTTTTAGGGGCTGGAAAGGCAGCTCTGTTGGTGCTGTGTAAGAGTGAGAACCCAAGTCTGTCCCTAAATGCATGTAAGGCTGGGTGTTGTGTGCACATTGGTGGAAAGGCAGAAAGGGCGAACCTCTGAAACAGAACACAGTATCGATGGTTTGAAGTGAGTCTAGATCTAAGAATGTGGATCTGAACCGTATCTGGTTACTCTACAGTGAATAAAAGGAAAGAGACCATTAAAAAAAGGCTTGGCAACAGTTAAGAAACCATATTGCTTTTAATGAGGATTTGAGTTCAGTTCCCAGCACCATCCATTCACATTAGATGACTCACAGACTCTAGTAATTCCAGATCCAGGCGACCAGAGCCTGGTATTTTCATTCACACCCCTTTCTCCCACCACACATATACATACACACAGACTCAAAGTATTTTTTAATCCAATCTAGAAATTCTCAGTTTAAATGAGCCCAAATTCATCTGGCTGCCAGTCAGCCCTAGATATCTTCTGATACCCATTTTAATCCCAGAGTTGGTCCAGTACTTCACAGAGATAACTATATGCAGATTTTGCAATCCTCTTTTTAAATGGATTTGTATAAGAATACATATTTATCACCTCTAGAATACTTAAATCATCTCCAGGTTCCTAGAATACTAGTAACAATATATGTGCTATGAAAAATAATTGTTCTTATTTTAGGGGAGAAATGATGAAGCAAAAGTCTATATATGTTCAATAAAGATGTAATTTTAAAAAATACTTTAACCAATGATCAATTGAATCTCTAAATACAGAATCTATAGAGTCCACGGTACTGCTAAAGTAGAGATTTCCTGGCTGCCACAGCTAATCAGACTCATGAGGGGGCAAAATGAACAGTCAGAACTCTGCAGTGTTAGCAGTGACCTTGGCCTTTGTTCTCTGGGTTTACGTAAATGTGAAGTGGTGACCGTGTCACAGCATCTCATGTCTCACATTTGAGCTGTGCCTATAACTAACGTGATATTTACATTTACTTAAAGGTCAAAAGTTTGCTGTGATGGAGGAGAAAACGATTCTTGCCTGTATCCTGAGGCGGTTTTGGGTAGAATCCAACCAGAAGAGAGAAGAACTCGGCCTGTCTGGAGGTTTGATTCTCAGGCCAAATAATGGCATCTGGATCAAGCTGAAGAGGAGACATGAAGAAGCCTGACCTTGACCTGTGACCTTATCATGATGAAGATCATTCCATAAGGAACATGGTATTTAAAAAAGAAAGGAAAGAAGAAAAAAATGAGAGAGAGAGAGAGAGAGAGAGAGAGAGAGAGAGAGAGAGAGAGAGAGAGAATGGTATTTGCAATTTTTAGATTGTGAGGTGAAAACTGTATATCCTCAGACATAATGTTTTTTCCTTGTCCCCACTAATCTGGGGACCAGTCCATCACAGTTTTATATGTTTATTACCAACATAGATGCCATGTCACGTCTGCTGTTAGTCTTAAAAGTGCTGTTAGCTGAGTTATCAGCAAAATAAATATATAATAAAAATTATAACAGAAGGAACCATTGGCCTATTCAGTTTCATTTGTTAGATTCAAAAGACATCATTTAAAGGAAATTTCAGAATTAAGAAAATATTCTTGTTGACTCTGAAGTTCATATGATATCATTTGAAAATGGTGGGAAATCAAGCTCTTCAGCATCATGGGCTTAAGATTTTACAGCGAGTATCACTAGTTACAGGATGAGTAGTTGTCATATTCTTTTCAGATTTTGTCATGAAAGTCAGCCTGACTGACGTGCTAGCCACCTTGCTGGCTCTGTACAGGGTCTTCTTTCCATCTTCTACCCTTTCCATCCTGTTACTAGAAAAGATTCCCCACCATGACTTCCAACCTCTTACAGTACTTCAGAAGCTCAGTTAGTGACTTTTGAATTTCAAGTATCCCAGAAATTGTCTGCTTACTTGCCATTCTATTAAGAGTAGGGGCAGTAAATGTCTGCCTACGTTATGCTACTAGCTGTGCTGTGGACGGATGTGGATAAAATGTTTACACTGGAACGTCTCCATTCCCTTTCTGATATACTTTCTCTTACAATATACTTTGGCTTTGTGGAACTCAGAACCATGATTAGGTGGATTAGAACTCAGGATGTCTGCCTTCTGTATATTTTTTTATAATTCTTCTACTTTTAGAGGAAGAAAAAAATCTGTTCTTTTATATCTATTTACACTGTAATATCACTTGGTTCAGGATTAGATGGCTAATTACCTCAGCCCTGTGGAACATCCCTGCCATGCTGATAATTGAATTACATTCCTTGGACTTTAATTTTGTATATGATACTACTATTTCTCATGCAATGACTTTTCAAAACTTCTTTTTAATAAAAAATTTTTAAGAGAATCATAGCATGGCTTGTTTTGTTTTCAATTTTTCATAGCTTAGCAAAAAGAGGCAAGAGGTGGAAAGGATAAGCTATGTACCTGTGAGTCAGTATCAAGGAGCGCAGTACAACAGATAGCAGGAGCCACAACATAGGTCATTCAGGGCAATAGTACGAAACAATCTGTTAGACTTTCCAGAGAGCCACAATGCACATGACTCAAGCCCTAAGCTGATAAGAAAAAAAAAAAAAAAAAAAAAAACAAGGAGACAGATATATATATATATATATATATATATATATATATACTTGTAGTGATATTTAAAGTATAGCCTTTATGTCTGTCTTTAAGTGAAATGTTTAGTAAAGCCTTGGTGTCTGATCTTGAGAGAAATGATTCAGCAAAGCCTTTGCTATATTTGTGTTCATCAATAGAGACTGAGAAATTGGTTCAAGACTATTTCGACCTTGAAGAATTGTTTTGCTAGAAAGTCTGCACTTGGTGCTCTGTGAGAGCTTGCCCCTGCACTGACCTTGGTCTGAAGACAGTCTCAGCAGGCCCAGAGTTCTTACTTTTGATTATGGTTTGTCTTTATCAAACCAGGGACTGTGTGGGTTGTCTGCTCTCATGATCAGCAAGGGCAAGATGATTTTGATAGCTGGAACCTTCCCCAGCCCCCATTAACCTTGTATATATTTGAATAACTAGAGTGAGCTAGCCAGGTGTCTTTTCCAAGAAGGCTGAACCCCTCTGCTCCTTCTGAAAATGAAAGTATAGCATCTTGGTGACTTTCTCTTTACTGTGGCACCTACAAAAAAACAACAAAGAGTATACACTGGAAAAGAGTCCCTGAGATGACTAACCTCACTATCTAGAAATGGGAATAAGTAGAAAGTCTCCTCCCAAATTATTTGAGATAGTTTAATTTGTATAAATGGACCTTCTCCCATTTATTTAACCACCTACTTAACCCTTGACTTATAAGTTTTTATGCTTTTAAATAATTTATTTGTTCTTTTATTTAGTATGTATGTGTGTGTGCAGGTACATATGTGTCACAGCAAGACCTGCTCTCTCTGCTTAAGTTTATTGACTCAAGCTGGGTGGAGCCAGAGTTCTTGCGGGGGGGGGGGGGGGGAGTTTGTCTAGCTGGAGTTGAAGAGAGGGTTAATCTTCAGAAGAAACTCCAGGTTGCTGGAGCAGCTTCTAGGAAATGAGTGGAGAAGAAGCAGAGAGAAGACACGATGGCTCCTCACTAATGCTGGGTTCCTACCCCTCGCTCTTCACCTGTACTCTGGAAACCAAGGGCAGTGTACCACCTGCTTGCTTTAGAGGATTTTTTTTTTTCATAACCCAAAGCTATGTTTGTCAATTCAACTTCAAGGTGAAGAATCTAGTCTCCTTCTTGGGACATTATCTTAGCTTTCATTCCATTTTCTTTCTGATGAAAACAATAATTCTTCTGTAGGCCCTATCATGAGAACAGAAGTAGGCTAGCTATTTCAGGGCAATAGCTAACTGATAATATATAGAGATAATTTTAACAACTTCTACCAAACTTTTTAGATTTATTTTAGGGTACAGCTCACTTGACCACATACAGCAATCTGTTTATATTCTCCAGACTAATCTGATGTTTTCCTCGTTTTCTAACTAAGGTGGGCTCCCTCTGGCTTTGATTGCAGGTAGCTGTATTACAAGTTCCTGAATTCTGTTTCCTGTAATTATTAACAATGAACTAGTTACACCCTAATCCCCAGTCACTTGCCAAGGGACTTTGGACTTTTAGGGCTAAATTTCACCTTTAAGACTCAGGCTGTGTTCCATGGGTCCACCTCAGGTCACCTCCACAGTTCAGGCCAGATTGTAAGACCGAAGTCTGAAGCTTTATCAGGCAACACCCAAGCTCCAACTCATCTTCGAATCTCTAGGCTCCAATAAACCTAGCATCCAGGCCTGCTCTGCATGCTTGGCAATAGGCCAGTTCCTCAGGATCAAGAGCCACGTCTGTCCCCATGGAAACAGGGCCAGGAACATTTCAGAGCTCCACTGTACCATGGGACAAGACCCCACACCTCCCCATGGTCAAATGAAAGAAATGGGTCGATGTTGGTCAACAGGTTCAAAGTCTCAGACAAGACCAGTGTTTTGGGCTGTCATACTTAAAACATTATTATCGACAATATATTACCTTCACATTTAAGAGTTTATTACATGTTCTCACTACAAAAAATGCAAAGTATGTAATGTGGTAGATAGCTTAACTAGTTTGGTTTGAACACTCTTGTATACTCTTGTAGGCATCTGTGTAAATGAAAAGTAGCACTTGCTATAATTAACTAATTTTAACCAGAGCAGCAATGCAAAAACATTCATTAGAGTTAGGGCCAGTGTGGCTATTACTCCAACAATTCTTTTTAGCTCATGTAAGATGGACATCTTAGCTTAGACTCCAGAACAGCTGTGATTTATATGATTCTAGTCTCCCATAACTGTGGGGAAAGGGACTTCCTGCCCCCAGCCCTGTCTGTTAAGAACAGTTCATCGCTCACACACGCAGTGGTTTATCATATTTCTCTAACTCAACAGGCAGTTCTGTCAAGGGCTCTGGGGAAAGATAGCGAAAAGGCTGTAGCCCCAGATCCTAACAGCAAGTTGTAAGATATAGACCACAGTCTGTGAAGATGAAATAATACCTGATAAGCAGTGTTGCAAAGGGAAGTGAACTGCAGGAAAGTAATGTGGGCTGGTAACTGTATGAAGGGAGCATTTAAGCCGAGGCCTGTTTGGTGTGAGGTCTGTTAAAATGTGAGGGAAATGAACTTGGAGGATATTGGCAGGGAGGGTGGAGACTGGAAATACTCTCTGGATGTGTGGGGTGGACAGTAGGCCTGAGACACCACTTCTTCCCAGCTGCTGGACAGAGGTGACTCTCAAGTCCTTGTCTCAAGTCTCTTGTATTTTCAAGGCAGTACCCAAAAAGTCTGCCCAACCTCTTATACTTTGAATCTCCCTGAATTCTGCTTGTTAGAGCAGCACACTTCGGGGAGGGTAACACCGTTTACCAGGTAAAGCTGCTTGCTGCCAAGCCTGTGATGCGAGTTTTCTTGACCTCCAGAATTTATGTAGTAGAAGAAAATAACCAATTCCTGCAAATTCTTATTTGATTCCAGCTAGCATACTCATGCATCACACAACACACACACACACACACACACACACACACACACACACTCCTGTAATAAAAAAGAGCAGCAGGAACCCTGATTTGAAGGGCTCTGGTGATGAGATCTGTGCCACTCAGATAGTCTCTACCTTGATGAGCTCAGTGTCAGCTGAATAGTCACCTTAATTGCATCTGTAAGTTGGCATTTTTCATCAACTAGAGTCACTGGAACACGGTCACTGGTGCTGGCTCACAGTGTCTGCACACTCCCCGGGATCAGAGGGGAAATTTGGAAGGGAATACTTAGAACTTTGCCTACTGCTGGATCTCTTTGATGTAACTAACTTTGCTCTCCCAGATCCTTGAAGAAGTTATCGTTTTTATTCTATTATGGGAATACCTTCTATTTCATTGTCAGGAACCTTCAGACTAGGTATGGAAGTATATTCATGGAGGTTTAAGTCTGGGATATAACCTTCTAGGCAAGCAACCGCAGAGCTTGCCTGTTGTACAGTGGGGTTTTTTCCCCCATCACTGTTGAGCCTGGTGAAAGATGAGATCACAAATTCCAAATATTTTTTACACTTTATGGAATGAAGCATTTTGCCTTGTTGATGGCTGACATACCTGTAAATAGCCTGTCTCTAGAAAAAAGTACAACATGCTGTTTAAATATGCTACTGTATGGCAATCCAGAGATACTTATTGGTGGCATGATCCTTTGTTTCTAATAAATACAGTTCTGTATCCAGCAACACATACAACATATTTATGAGTCAACATTCTCCAAATCCCATTTACTAGTTAAAAATGACATGTTGTAATTTTGCAGAACAGAAAGTAGGGGAGATTTAGTGGTAAGTGATCATGGCCTTTAAATATTTTTAAAAAAGAAAAAAAGGAAATAAATTATTAGTCAATCTAGGACTGGAAGTTAAAAGTTTCAAGGAAGTGTATGCATTTTATTAGATCTGGAAACATCATTCTAAACATTAAAAATAAATTAGAGTTCCCTGAGGGAGACTAGGTAGCCTGTAAATCAGTGAGTGTTTCCCTAATATGGAAATAGTGACAGCACAGTCTTAACTCCACTACAGAAGTGCTGTGTAGCAGGTTTCAGTAGGCTTTGCAGTACAGGACCAGTTATTAAAATGTTTGTTTGTTTTTTATTGTTGTTATTGGAGGGCATTCTGTAATTATAGGATGTAAATGGGCATAGACTGTGCATCAGTGAATGGACATGGCTTTATTCCATTAAACTTTTATTTTGAGAAGCAAATACTGGACCAGATTTTTCCTGCAAACTTTAGCTTATCAACTCGGAATTGGGGGGAATCTCACATATATTTCCAGTATTATAAAAATGTAGAAAGGCAGTAACATCATTTGCTTCGATTCACCTCTAGGGGGAGCTCTCTACCCCCACCCCCACATTCAGGTGCGCCTACAGGCTATTTGAATAGGAAACACACACACACCTACACTTACAAAAACCAAAAAGATAAGACTCAAACTGCATATCCCCAAATAAAGGGAAGATGATATGATCATTTTCAAAACTGGAAACTTATACCTGAATTGTGTTGCCCTAACATAAATCACCTTTTTTTCCCCCCCAGGATAAGCATTTAAATGCATGCCCCTCCTTCCACAAGTATAATTTACAAAAATAACGGTTCTTAATATGTTTGTAATATAATAATGTCTTGGCATACATGTACTTTGTGAAAGTATTACCACTATCAAGTTACTAAATAAACACAGTCACCATCCCAGATGACTATTATGTATAGTAAAAATGCATGAGTGCCAGGAGACAGTTCTGTACACCTATAGTAATACAGCATTCTGAAGATCTAGAGGACGAAAAGATTGCTCAGTCTTGCTCTTGATGAGGACCCAGTTTCCACAACCATATAAGGTGGGTCACAAAGGCCCGTAGCTCCAGCCCCAGGGGATCCACCACTCTCTGCTGGTCTTCATGGGTACCTGCGCAGAAACTCATCAGAAATGCAATAAATCTTTAAAATTCATTCTCTCTCATTAATAAGTATATATTTAACACCAGTTTCAATAGCTGGGCCTGAGGTCTATTAGTCCCCCAAACTGAAACTGCATCCTTTGACAATTTTCAGACCCTGAAACCACCATCGTTCTAGCTTCTACGGTTTGCCTTTTTTCAAATGCCACAGGTCGGCACTGCTCTCCAGGTGGCGATAGTATTTCACGTCTCCACCAGTTTTGAGTCGCTGTAATAACCGACTTCTTTATATTTCCTCCAGTAACTGATTTCTAATTTCTTAGATTGCTGTTCTCAGAGAGACACTTGATGCGCTTTCAGCTCTCCTTCATTTGCTGAGACTTGACTTTGGTTTAATATGTGATCTGTCCTAGTGGGCATCACATATCACATGTGTGCTTCCACAGATGTGGTTTCTACTGCTGTAACAAGTGCTCTGGGCGAAGCTTTAGATTTTATTTTTTAAGTTTCATGTATTTTAGAGAAAAGAAAAGTTTTATTACTGTATGGTTTTTTAAAAATCTATTCTGAATGTATTGCTTTTTTATATAAAGTTTGATATTGATTTTCAAAAACCAATAAAAAAAGTGCTCTGAGCATGCGTGAAAATGTTTTCTATGCATAATGGAGGGCAGTATTGACAAATGTTTTATTTAGCTGGGTGATCTGCCCATGTTGATAATTTATTGCCATCTACTTCTCCCTTCAGTTCTGTGAATATTTTCTTTATGTATTTAGGTGTCCTTAGGTTGACCGCATCCATATTTACAGTTGATGAGTCTTTTGATGAACTGCCTGTTTTATTATTATCCTTTTCACAGAGCTTGCTTTCTAAGAACCTCAGTGGATGCCTGAAATCAGATGGTCTTGAACTCCATGTATACTGAATGCTATGATGCCATGATCATTGATTTGGTATCTGAGAAAGCCACTGACTGAATGTGGGTGGTGTGTACAAAATGGGGGCACATGTAGTTGGTATAGGATTTTACCCAGCCAGTCCTTTGATGGATTTTGGTTGGAAATTTATTTATCTACTTACATTTTATGATAATGAAGAATCTAGTGCTTTAATAGACTGGATAGATTCTTTTTTCATATTTTATGTGTATTTCAGTTTCTGATTATTGTAAAGCATGCATAAAATATTCTAACTGTTACAACTTAGGAACCATCTATATTTTAAACTTGCACTAAAAATTCCAATTGTCTTATAAGCTTCCTTTGTTTGTAAAACGCTGAATTTCTCTTGCTGTTTCTGAAACTGTCTCTGTTTTTGACTTCCGAGAAACTGAATATAATGTTTACTGATGAGGCATTTTTTATACTTATCTATATGTGGATGACATTTTTATCATATTTGAGAAGAGTTCTTGGTTAGTATTACTTCAGAGATTTCAACCCATTCTGGGATTATAAGAATGCAAAATTTCATGATGATGTTGCATATGAATTTTAGGTTTTCTTCCGTTCCTAAAATTCTCTTTTCATTTTGTGCTCCTCTAAGTAATCTAACAAGTAGTATAAATGACCTGTGTCTGAGCTTTCTGGTCCCTTGTCTGTGGCATCATCCATTTTATTTGTGTGTTGTTTCCTAGTTTTCTTTAGTCATTAATTGCATCCACTTATAGTTCACTGAACCTCTTTGAGACAATTGCTTTAAATTTTTTAAAGCCTCTATTTAAATTATTTGTATGTGTGTTTCTCTAGGTGATCATGCACATGAATGTAGATGCCCACTGAGGCATCAGACTGCTGCAGCTTGAGCTACATAATGAATGTGCTAGCAACTGAACCCAGGTTGCCTGCAGGAACAGTAAATGCTCTCAATCAGTGAACTATTTATCCAGCCCCCATGTCAAATTTGTAATCAGACAATCAGCTGACCCTCATTTATTTAGGATCATTTATGAATTCTTCACTTTTTTCTATTTGTGATGTTATATTTTTCTGGTTATTTGTTATCTTCTGACTGTGTGCTGTTGTCTGCACCTTTAGATGAGAAGGTATTTTAAATACAATTTCTAAATTCATCTATTCACAGATTGTGTGGATATGTGTGTGCAGATGTGCATACACAGATGTGAGTGTGAGGTCAAACAACACTGAGGGAGTTAGCTCTTGCCCTCCCCTGTGTAGGTTCTGAGACTTGAACTCAGATCTTTGGGCTTGATGGAAAATGCCTTTACCCAGTGAGATAGCTTGCAAGCCTCACAATTATTTTAGGCCTTTAAAGCTTGCTTTATCAGGCAAACCTATTGGTCAGTTAGCTAATAGAATCTGGGTTAGCCAACTGTGGAGTTAGAGTTGTATGTGTGAAGCTAAGCTGACATCTTGGGTCCACAGAAAATAACCTGGCATCAGAGTCCACTGTGATTACATTGATGATTGAATCTACAGGTTTCATACCTGGATTCTTAGTTTAGTGGACCCAGGATCTTATGTTTGAGGACTAGCTTAGAGGACTGACATTAAAATAAGCCTGAAAATTGAATCTTCAGTGGCCGTGCCCATATACTCAAGCCCATGAGCATGAATTTGTTCCTGAATCTACAATAACTGTCCTGGAAAAGGTCACACTACAGTGTGCCTGGTGGCTGGGCCTGAAGTTGTCATCCTAAAGCCTGGGTTTACAGAGGCTGGCCTGATACTAGAGTTTCCTGAGATGGGTTTGGTGCTATAACCTATGAAAAGTGATGTTTGCATCATCCTTTTTTTAATCTCCAGGCTGTGCCCAGGCTTGGTTGCAAGGTCTTCACAGTTAATGTGAAACAGCCAACATTCTTCAACGCAACTTTACTTCTGTCTACCTTCTCACCGGATGCTGTAAGTCATCACCTGGATTCCTTAGCATGTAGGAAGGCATTTCTGTACATGGAGAATTGTTCACATGGATTTTTCTGCAAAGGGAAGCACATTGGAAACTCCAACTCTGTCATTATGTTTATACAACTTCCTGGAATCATTAACATATTAAGTAGCAGATCCTGGACTGGGACATTAATGGACTATATTGACAGGTTAAACAGTTGAAATTGATGCCAGAAGCCCAGTGTCAACACAGAGCCAAGCAAACACTGCTTGCAGCACCATAATTGTGGAGCTGGGAGACTCCATTTTCAAGTGGAAACTCTCTCCACAAAAGCACCTTCCAGGTAACCACTTTGTATTATTCCGATCCTCTCTCTCTCTCTCTCTCTCTCTCTCTCTCTCTCTCTCTCTCTCTCTCTTTCTCTTAACTATTTCTGTAAGAGAAAAAAAATCTAATGGTGTATACACTAATTTCCTGAGTTTAAAAAATCTAGAAGAAATTGTTTTTCTTTATATAAATATTTTAATGTATAATATTTTAAAATCAAGAGTGAGTTTTGTATTGGTTTGAAATTTTTAAGTTGGCTTGCATATTTCCAAAGCTTTTCTTTATGTAGAGATTGTAGGTGATATTATTATCCTTATTTATAATGATTTTACATAAATTAAGAAAATTAATAAGTGTTTAATTTTTTTATTAACTCTCTTTACAAAATTAATAGAAATAAACCTTTAAAATTAACAATAAATACATGAATATACACTAATAGTAATTCAATTTGTATCTTGGAAAACATGATAAATATTTCAATTTTCTATTTACAAAACATTACCCACAAATTCTCATTCTCCTGGTTATTATGTATTTTCGTTTGCAGTTTAGACATGTACCAAAAAAGCAAAATCTATATTAAATACAAAGTAAATATGTTCTAAACCTAACAGTTACATAATATTTTTTTTCTTTCAAAGGATGATTTTATTCAGCCAAGTGATTTATTTCGTTTCCTTGTTTGCTACAGTTTCCTGTGGTAAGTATTAGCCATAGTAGTTAAAAAATAGTGTGTAGGAAGGGAATAGTTACGCAAAATATACCACTCCTAGGGAAAGCCTTAAACCATACAGTTTTGGGGAAGCAGGCAACTGCTGATACTTCAAGGCAAGGACTACTCTTTAGCTACTTTGTCTCAAACACACATGCCCAGGGGAGAGGCTCAGTGACAACAGGCTCTTGGTGCATTTGTTATCGACATTTCTGTTTCCAGATTACTCTCTGGCAGAGTCCCTCCCCTCCCCCTCCCCTCTCCCATTTCCTTGTTCTTGTTACCAGCCTTCAAAAAATAAACTCTACCTGAAAGATGGAAGAATATTAGATGTTATGCAGTGATTGCATCCAATTCAAGTATCTGATTAGTGTGTGGTATTTTTAATATAAGGCACAGGGAGCTTTTTCTGAGCTGAAGGTACTTACTTTAGATTTAACTAGTATTTATCCCTTAGTAGTCTAGATGGGGAGCCTTCAGCACCAGGTGTCAGTGTTCTTCTTTGTATACTCCATTAAATTTTAGAGAGTAGGAAATGGCCCTGACACTCCCTCCCCACAGTTCTTATAGAGGAGGATGCTCGTGGCATACAATGAGGGGTGGGTTCTGAGTCAAGGGTGACTTATGACCACACCATAGAATTGTTTTCTTCCTCCTCCCTCCCTCTCTCTTCTTTTGCATGCTGAAATTTTTATTTAATTATTAATAAAATTCCTCTTTCATTTCCCCTCTCTTCCCTTCTCCAGATCCACCCCACCTCCCCTCACCCCAGCCCACATCCACTCCTCAAAGTGGGTAAGGCATACCTTGAGTTATCATAGACTGAGGCAAGACCTGTCTCTTCCTCCCTGTAGCAAGAAATCCTGCTATAGGGAGTGGGTTCCAAAAAGCCAGTTCATATAGCCAGGATAACTCCTGGTCCCATAGCCATGGGGCCCACTAACAACTTGATCTACGCAACTATTACCCTCATTCAGGAGGCCTAGTTCAGTCCCATGAAGGCTCTTCAGCTGTCAGCCCAGAGTCTGTGAGCTCACATTAGCTCTTGTTAGTTTACCAAGCCTCACCTGTAGGATAGGAACTTTCAGGCTATCCTGGTCACAGATTGTGTTTTTATATGTATTTGTGCAATGGGATGACAGCAGAGTGTCTATTCAATAATTACCAAACACTAACCGTATTAAAAACAAGTCTCTTTATAGCCACCATTACCACAGGGCCTACTATTCAGTGTGTTGTGCAAACGGGACACCTCAGGATGTATACTGGGGAACATGCATTCCCAGGAGCATCTACCCAGGAAATCTGCCCTTTCCAAATATAAACCTGACCCAAGAGGTAGTCATGGCAACACCTCACTGATAAGAGAAACAATATTGCTAGTTTGACTTATCAAGTGGGACTGAGCAGCAGGTTCCCCACACAGAAAAATCTTAAATCTTCAGTGCTTATGAAATACATATTGTCTAGATACCCATTCTTTGAAAGCAATAGCAACATAGATACATAAAGAGAGACAGACAAGATTGCCACCAGAGTTCTGCATAATGAATGAAAATCTGACCGACGATCATGGACAGGCTACCTAAGGTAGAAAACTCAGTAAGAGACTTGAATTGAATCTTTTCAGGTAAATACAAGTCCATACATTAAATCAATTAAAGACAATTTTCTAATGATGTGGGGCATAGAATACCGCACCTAATAGAGTTTGAGCCAGCACGAACAGCATATGTTTTCTTCTACTTTCATGTTAACTTATCAATGACCTCTCATTTTTGTTTTTTATTTGAAAATTATTTATTTAGACTTTTCTTTTCTTTTATTGAAAATAGATTCTTTTCTCATATGTTATATCCTGATTAGTTTCTCTTCCCTGTGTTTATACCAGTTCCTTCCACTCCCCATCTTCTCCAGAGCCACTCCATTTTTGCCTCTCCCTAGAAAAGAACAGGCTTCTAAGACATAACAACCAAACGTAGAAAAATAAAATATAATAAGATAAAACGAAATCATCACATCCAACTTGGAAAAGACAAATCAGCAGAAGAAAAATAGCCCCCAGAGAAGACACAAGAATCAGAGACCAATTGGCTCATACACTCAGAAGTCTCATAAAAATACAAAGCTTAAAGCTATAATATATGTATGTATTATATATTATATGTAATGTATGTATTATATATACACACATATATACATATGCAGACCTCTGTAGGCCCTCTGCTTGTGCTTCAGACTCTGTGAACTCGTGAGAGCCTTGCTCAGTTGATTCAGGGGCCTGTTCTGGTGTCTGTCATCATCTCCATATCTTACACTCCTGCTGTCTCCCCTTCTGTGCAGTGCCCTGAGTGCTGAAGGGAGAAATTTAATGGAAACACTTCATTCAGAGATGTGTATTTTAAGGACTCTTTCGTGTGTGTGCATAATGTCTAGATGTGGGTCTCTGCAAATGCATTTTTTAATCCAAGAAATGGGCTTATAGGAAATCAGTACTCACTAGTTACTTTGCTTGAATGAGGCTGAGGCAGACAGCACCACATAACACTGCATGCTTAAAAAGGAGCAGACAGAATTGAGAGTTAAAGTGAGTTTATGTCCCAGGATATGTATTCACTGTGTGATATTAGCCATATGTGAACTCTGAGATTCAGCTATTGACTTCTTTCATATAAAAAGCAGATGCAGACAATGGTCCTGACCTCAGACTCCCTTTAGAGTATTAAGACATCTAGGGAGATGTTTGTCCTAAAGAGTTTTTAAATAAAATGTTGTTTATCAGTTTTTAAGGTGAATTTTTTTTCACATTATATTAGACAGCAGGCAGAAAAAAATCCATAATGTATGTTAACAGAAATAATTCATATGAAAATTATTATATAGGTAATAAAAAAGAATCAAATTATGCATGTGTCCATAAGATGACTTTAGATAGCATTTTGTGTTGGTTAAATCATTGTCATAATGTTTTATTCTACCCTGTAGTTGTAAAGATCTTCGGGTAGTCATTGGGATCAATAATCAAATAACAAAACAGATTCATTTCTATTAAAACTGTTACACTTTTAATGGTTGCTTCACAGGATGTCTGAATCAACTGTATAGTAATAGCTTCTTTAGAGGTGGGGATATAGCTGCCATCTATGCCCCAGATGCCCAGTATTGTCAGAAGATGTGCACGTTTCACCCCAGATGTTTGCTCTTTAGCTTCCTCTCAGTAACTTCCATCAATGAGCCAAATAAAAGGTAAGAGGTGATATTCTATCATATCAGTTTACACATTGTTCAAGTTGCTTCCAATTGTATGCAGAAATGGTGTCATATTTCTCAGGGAGTTCAAAGACCTCGTTCATCAGAAATTCCTAGGCTTGATATTTGCAAAGTAGACTGCAAGACTACGGAACACAGACACAGGCATTCTAAATAATCACAACACTTGATCCCAGCAGTATGAGGTAGTGATGCTCTAGCCAAAGCCTGAAGAAAGAGTAGGGAACAAGAGAGAGTCTTTCTTCATACTCTAACAATTATCCTTTCTTGTTTACCCTTCAACATGTCATACTGTCCCCACATGTACATTTGCTTATGTGTATATAAATATGTCATTGGTTAGGTTCTGCCTATGAGGGAAAACATGTGGGATTTTTTTTTTCTGAGATTATATGACTCCACTTAATATTAGGCATTCTAGATCAGTTCATTTTCTCATTTTCCTTCAGCACTGAGTTGACATTCTATTATATATTTCTGTTATTTACTATTTATTATACATTAATTAAAAATATTATAAATGTCACAATAGAACAGTTACATATCCAAAATAACCAGACCCCGAGATTATACAACTCAGTGAACTTCTATCCAGTTACAGTAGCCATTTGAAATAGAAGCTATAGAACTTTGCAGTGGATTTTATTCTTTCACTATCAAATATATATTTCATTAACTCATATGTTACTTGTCTGATAAAAGGTGAAAATCTCATCTATATAAAGAAATACATTTGTTTGATTCATTACTACATGAGTAGTAACAAGAAAATATAAGCCAACAGTTTTGTTGATAACAAATTTAAGATCTAGTAGGCACAACTCAATGGTACCTGTAGGGAGCCAGATTTTATTTTTAGAATGTACAAGTGTGTGTGTGTGTGTGTGTGTGTGTGTGTGTGTGTGTATTATTATTATTATTAACTGATAATTTTAACAAGTGCAAGATTAGAAATATAGTTGAAAATTTTACTTTAATTTTCTTGCATTTGACCAATAGTCAAAATGTAAAGTTTTGCTTATGTTCTATATGCATAACTTTCATTTTCACTCTATCCAAATTTAAGAATTAGAAATTTGACATTCTCTGTTCTCTACATGCTAACCTGGAAGAAAATCAGACTATATGTGAGATTCACTGTATTAAAAGTTGAACTAAGTTTTCTCAGAGGTATAAATAGTAAAGTTTACTATTATAACTATTAACTAAAAGAGCTGATATTGAAGACAGAAAAATTGTCCCACTAGAGGGAAACTACAGGAATTAAACAAGATGAATATCTGATAGAGGCCCAGCTCATGGGTGATTTGATTTTTTAAAAGTAAATTAAATACTTATAAAAATAATCCACATTTTAGAAAATGTAGAGGTTTCAGACAGTGGAATCATTAAGTTTAAGGTCAGTCTGTAAGCATTAACAAGATCTTTCCTCAAAACAAACGAAATAAAATCTGGGGAGGGGAGTGGGGTGGGAGGGAAGAGACTGGCAAATGGTAGATCACTCAGTTAACAGGCTTCAAGGCCAGGGCTTCTTTCTCAGTAGCATATAAGAGGACCTATGGAAGCTCAAACAGCAGGCATAATCATTAACTCCTGATACGGCTGGCTCTCTGCACTTAACGCAGGAACACGAAGAAAACCAATGCTATGGATAGAGTGGAACTATCTTAAGAATGTCCTTTTCTGCAAATGTCAAGAAAATGTTATCAGTTTCCTGACCTCAGGTTTGATTTATTAACACATAAAAAATGCTGGATAATGTCTTAATGTGTGTTTTGTATTAAAATATTCTTTTTGTTTAAAGAAAATGAATCTTTTTTAAAAAAACAGGTTTGGTTGCTTCATGAAAGACAGCATTACAGGAACCTTGCCAAGACTGTATCGGAAAGGCGCCATTTCTGGTTATTCTTTAAAGCACTGTGGCCATCAAATAAGTGGTAAGATGTAAATTTTTCCAAATGTTTCTCAAATTTACAAAATTTGAGGTAACACTCAAACTCTAACTCAGAGTAGCTTTTGCTCAAAGCCATCTTGACTTTTTGCTCAAAGCTATCTTGACTTTTAGAAGAGAACACTAAGAAAGATAAAGAGACAGAGCTTTACCTTGGTCATAAGAAGGGGTAGCATATATCTTGATAATGTTCTTGCCTTTATCAGTTATATGCACAGCTTTAATGGGTCTCTGTTATCTATGGTGCTCCAAATCCAATGTAAGATTTGAAGAAAATGAATGCACACTCCAAACAACAGACATTCTCTATTTCTACAAAAGACTTCAACTAATACTTGGGAGACATCTCATCCCCAACCAAGGTCATTTCTGGGTGATTTGTGGCTCCCACCAAAATTGACTTTGCCTTTTCCAGCTCAAAAAACATTTGTTAATGTCTAGAGATATTTTAGATCCTTACAATAGGAGGAGATGGTACTCTGTGGTAATAGCCAGAGTTAGTGCAACACATTCTACCTAGCACAGGACACTAAGCTATATAGAACTTTCTGGCCACCACTAGACCATTGATAAGGGTTTAAGATAGTGGCTCTCAAACCTTCCCTAATGCTGCAACCCTTTTATACAGTTCCTTACATCATGATGATCTCACAACCATAAAATTATTTTTATTGCTACTTTATAACTGTAATTTTGCTACTGTTATGAATTGTGACATAAATGTCTATGTTTTCCAATGGTCTTTGGGTACATCTATGAAATGATCATTCAGCCCCCAAAGGGACTGTGATCTACAGGTTTAAAACAACTAATTTAAGAAATCCTATTGTTTGTCACTCAGCCCAGACCTAGGGATCAATTTCTACCAATCATGCTAAGCATAACAAATCTTACAAGAAATGTGAACGCTAAGATGATAGAGAACTTTATTTCTGACACCCATTGCAATTGATGTCCTAGGAAACAATTCCTACACTATCATAAAGGTATACTACCAAGAAAACATTTCTCTAACATGCCAGAGACTGGTGAGAAGGTATAAGTTCCAGAAATAGTGTGGGATGATGTGTTGGGAGAATCTTAAGCATTCTAGATTATGTTGTTTTATCTTTACATAGTTTACTTTATAGGTTCAAATTTCTGATATTCTCCTTTTACCTCAATAACATATAGTCTAAGTCTGCTATTTGAATTTTAGGTGATTAATGAAGGGTAACAATGGCTTAACTATACATTACTTCAGCAATGTAATAGCTACAGTCAACCTGAAGCAAAATAACATTTCCAACTGAAACTCCCGAACGCATATCCTGCTATCATATGCTATATTTGATTAAATGTTTTATATCTGGTTGTGATCCACAGCATAATTTAAAGAGATATTGCCTTTTCCATAGTTGCTTAGTGTCATTTTTTTTTCCTAGCTTAATCTTTCTCACCAAGTTTGGCTCCAAAATTCTTTCTAACTTTCTCTCAAAAATCTTCAATTTAAAAAGTGGTTTCAGGCCTGGAGGAGGTGATGCATGTCTTTAATTTTAGCACTCAGAAGGCAGAGGCAGTAGAATCTCTGAGTTCCAGGCCAGTCTGGTCTACAGAGTGAGTGAGTTCCAGGACAGCCAGGGCTGTTATACAGAGAAACACAGAAAAAGGTTTAAAAAATGGTACCAGGAAGCAATTTTAGTCAAAACTATTAAGAAGCAGGCTTAAAATTTATAGATAACCATTAAGAAAATATTTTTATTTGTGACTTCCTCATCTCAACCCTTATCTTATTTTCTTTCTTATCTGCAGCAATTTTAAAGGAATCTCATTCTATGATTTGCAGATCCCTGCCCTGTATGAATGTCTGGGAATGCTCAGTATCCCTATACCTTAACATATGCTTCTCTATTAGTTAGTATATACATACTATCTCCATGTATAAATTAATTTTATGATTCTTTGAAACTTACAGTTATGTAGAATAGAATATTGTTTGTGCTTACACATATACACACTGCTAATTTAATTAAGTTGTCTGAATTAATTATTTTTCACATATGAGATAAACATGAAAGGATCTTTTGGGCTGGCTACAGTCCCTTCAAAACTTCAAAAACTGATGAGGGGGACCAAGGGATCGGGAAAAGGCAGACACACAGACTAACATGCAGAAAGTGCATGCACTGTGAGCATTAAACTCCCAAATCCCAGAGTGATTATTATGAACAGCAAAGGGGAGGGGCTAACTGGTTTCAGAGGGAGTCTCCAAAGGCAGCCAGGACTCTCCTCTTGGGCTGTAAACATCCTGGACGAGGAAGGTGAAGTCACTAATCCTTGCACACACTGGTCAATTGTTCCTGAACATTAGTGTTTAGACCCAGGGAAGGCTTTACTGATTTCCTATGGGTCTGAGGTCTTTTTCATTTCCATGGCTGTTCCATGTCCATGGACTCCACCTGCTCCTGACATGTCTCAGGGCTTCCTCTGGTTGCACCAGGAGTTCCAAAGCAGCCAGGTCTACTAGACAAGAAAGGATGGGGGAGGTGGTGGTGATAATAGTGGTAGAATTTAAGAAAACCTTAAAGCAGGAAGGGAAATGGTTTCATCATGCATGCCAATAAATTCCCACAGTCTGTAAAAGATTTAACACAGATCTCAGCAGTGAGACCTGAAATCACAAATTATAATCAGACCTGAGTAGGTGAAGAAAGAGAAAATCCAGGTCATGGATTTTGGTTTTGTTTTTGTTTGTTTGTTGTTTTTGATCTAGAAGTCAAAGATATACCAGTTTTTTTTTAAATAGTTTGAATCTCTGGTACACACTATCAAGACCCCTGTTATTACTGCCTTGTTTATTTATCAGTGCCACTGATAACATCAATAAGAAACCGTATTATTGCATATACCTTTCAGATTAGGAAAGGTAACGCTTTTAACGCTGGTGTGATAGAGGTCAGGTAAACACATTGGGGTGTGCTAATGCTCAGCAGGGTTTGATAACTTAGATATGCCATAACATTTTTAAGTCCTACACTTACTAGGGGATACTGACCTTCAAAATGGCTCCTACCAAAGAGTAGTTTAGTCTGTGTCTAGAAAAAAATTTGACCAAATCTCTCTGTGTTTTATTTTAGCTTGTCACCAAGACATATATGAAGGATTTGATATGAGAGGGACCAATTTCAATATATCTAAGACCAATAGCATTGAAGAATGCCAGAAATTGTGCACAAATAATATTCACTGCCAATTTTTCACATATGCTACAAATGCATTTCATAGACCAGAGTACCGGTGAGTGACGCTGATTGGTTCCCTGTGAGAGCACTTCAAGATTCAACAGCATCCTCCATGAAAAAAACAAGTCTACTTCTCCTATTAAAGTGCAAAGGGGATGTAGTCCGGAACATTTTCCTTATTTTTCATGCATAATTTCAATGGCATTCCCTCCTCCCCAAAGATAGTAAACCTCATATGTACCCATAGGCTGTGTATGGAACAAAGGCATAGTGTCAGACAGTGATGTATGCCACCCCATTTGCACCATAAACTGCCCTTTGCTGAAAGAAAGAATGCCTGTTTACTAATAATGGCTCAATCATGCACTATTGTGGTTATTATTTCAATAGCAAATATTATCCACACAATTATACACACCTTAAGAAGCATAAAACATCTTTTCTTGACATTCAGAAACAACTGTTTGCTGAAGCGCAGTTCAAGTGGAACACCCACCAGTATCAAGACACTGGATAACCTGGTTTCTGGATTCTCCCTGAAGCCCTGTGCACTTTCCAAAATTGGTAATTAGATGATGGCTATTCCACAGTGACTATGATGTGCTAAATGAGAGTGCTCAGAAACGTCCATATGCCATTCCCAGGGACTTGGGGATAGGATGCGTTTTGGCTGAAAGGTATATGTAGCTGTGATAATATAGGAAAACTTTGAAATAAGAATTATTCTGGATTACTAGAATGTGACCTGGTCAGTTTTAAGGTCTCTAATTTAATAAAGAGGGAAACAGACATAGAAAGACTTGAAAGAGTTACACTGCTGCATTTGCAGGTAGAAGAGGCCTGAAACAGGTCTCCCTACATGCCCTTCTAAAGGAACAGAGCCAAGCCAGCCTTTTAACTGGCACCCAGTAAGATGTACTTTGGCCTTCTGATCTCTAGGACCAAAAGACAATACATTTGTATTGCTTAAACCTTTAGTTTTATTGTAATATTCCTACAACAGCATTAGGAAAGTACAGTGAGACTATAGAAAAAAAAATGAGATTATCTGATGGTATCCATATCCAGAAAAAAAGGAATATTGCTATGAATCAACAAAAAGGCTCTATAATTTCAGACATAGAGATAGTTTCAGCTGAATTATTCAAACAAATGTCACCATATTTATCACACCAAGGTGCCAGTGGAGAGAGTTACTGAAACCATATCACTTATAGTAAATAGTACCGATACTGAATGCTGACTCTATGCCCATTGCTTCTGATTTCTGGGCTATGACCTCTCTATGAAAGACAAAGAAGCCAAAAACAACCTATCTCTTTTTCTATTTGTCTTTTTGTTTCTCAATGTATCCTTTCCATGCTGTGCCATTCAGCTGGTTCTAATTTGTTAACTATTTAGTTTTAATATTGTCTTTTTTTCTAGTTTTTGAAAATGTAACTATATGAGAAAGGGCTCTTTATTCACATGTATTCTATTCTATATATTGTGATTTTCTTAGACTGCTTGTCTGCAGCAATAGCCAAATGCCAGACGACTGGGAAATATCTAAAGAAAAAAGATTCTTTTAGCTCACAATTCTTCAGGCTAAGGCAAGAACTATTGTGAGTCTGGGGTCATTCAGAGATTTACCACCAATCTGACTCAAGTTTTGGTTTTAATAGATTAGAAGCTTTTTATTAAAAAGACTGGCCAGGATCAAACCAGAGAGAGTGGTCTAGATAAAGCCCTGCTATTGTTAGATGAAAGATTGTAAAGGCAAAAGCCATCACAGAGTGATAATTTTGGGGAAGCTAAATTAACTCATATTCTGTCTGGGTGCAAGCAAGGCTCAATTTTGTAATGGACATTTTGCAAGTGCCTCAGCCATCCAAGAAAGCAAGTGTTTCATACAAAAACAGAACATAGCAGTTAGCCTGTTTAATGTTATAACCCATTACCTTGTAGAAATATCTGAGACAGTGAAAATTTTTATAACAATCAGCAATATTTTTAGTATAGCCCAAATACCCCAGGAAGCAGTCCATCTGGGGCCAGCTGACAGTACGTTCTAGGTAAAAGTAACTTTCTCATGGCTTATACAAGTCAAAAAATAATTTTGGCTTTACAAGCTTAGTAAATTTATCTTCTGAAAGTTATGTTCACCATCCTAGGACCTTATGCTGTACTATAGCCTGGTAGAACAATGCAGGCCAAGTGAGCATGTGCGGCCGATACAGAACACAAGAGGAAGCCTTGGTTGAAAACAACCTGCCCTTGGGGCAAGGGATCTAGTTCACTGAGAACAGGAACTTACTTACTCATGCAAGAAAGGTATTAGTCAATTATGTGGGCTATGCTTTCATGACTTCCCACTAGGCCGCACCTCCCAACACTTAAACCTGCCACGTAGAGTCACACAAATATCCTATGTCCTCCCCTTGAAATGTCTAGCCTCTTACCTACCAACTCAAAATTAACTGTATTTAAAGATAAATTTTCAGCAGAGATTTTAAAAGCTTTGGAGATAACCGCACCTCCCCTGTTAGTGAGCCAATACTATTTGCGATTCTAATTGAGAGAATCTCACTGACTCTGGAGCAGGGGCAGCTGAACTCTGCACCTGGCCACACCGGCAGCTCCTGCTGCTGCTCAGGGAATCTACTAGGAGCCCTACTGCGACCCTGAACTGAGTGAACTGGGCAAACTAACTGCAGGGGTCTCTGAGGGGCGGATTCGAACCCTGAACAGAGGTGAGGAGGGCTCGGCGGGCCTCAGCGCCTGTATCCTTGCCTGGGAGGGAGAGTTGACCTCACACTGCTTCCGGTTCCGCCACCGGGACCTCTGCTCTCTGAGGCGTCCCAGCGCACTCTGGAGCAGGGGCAGCTGAACTCTACACCTGGCCACACCCACAGCTCCTGCTGCTGCTGAGGGTATCTGCAAGGATCCCTACCGCGACCCCGAACTGAGTGAACTGAGCAAACCAACTG
>PVIH01005897.1:0-12499 GCA_004025045.1 Sigmodon hispidus
AGGGGGAAGAGACCTTGAATAAGGATATATAGGGAAAGCTGAACACAAAGAAAATATATGTGTAGCAATCTTATTTGTATTTCTACCCTTGATAAGCCATGCTTATGATTCTTATCCTCTGTATAGTTATTGTTAACTCTTCTGCATTTTAAATTCTTTTTACTGTTTTTTTGATAAATACAAAATAAAGAAGAAAAAACATACATATGAAAATGCATGATGAAATCCACAGTTTTGTATGCTAACATTTTAAATAAAAAATATTTTTTAAAAAGAAAAAAACAACAACAACAAAATAGAAAATATACAGTCCACAAAATGTAAAATGTAGAAGAAATTGACAGTTTTTTGGACAGGTACCAATTACCAAAATTAAATCAAGATCACATTAAATACCGAAACAGACCTAGAACTTCAAAGGAAATTGAAGCTGTCATTAAAAGCTTCCCAGGTTAAAAAAAAAAATGTCAAGATGGTTTCAGTGCAGAATTCTATCAGACATTCAAAAAAGAACTAATACCAAACTCCTCACACTGTTTTATAGAGTAGAAACTGAAAGAATATTGTCCAACCTGTCTTATGATGTCACAATAACACTAATACCCAAAATACTGAAAGACACAACAAACAGAGAATTAAAGACCAATTTTCCTTATTAATATTGATGAAATAATTATCAACAATATCCTGGCAAACCGTATACAACAACTTATAAAAAATATCATCAACCACAATCAAGTAAGCTTCATCCCAAAAATGCAGGGATAGTTCAACATACAGAGAACTGTAAATGTCATCCACCATATGAACAAAAGGAAGGACAAAAAAATCATGATTATATACTTAAACATTGATAAAGTACAAAATTCAACACTCCTCTATGATAAACGTCCTAGAAAGTTTAGATACTGGAAAATATCTAAATATAATTAAGGAAATAAACAATAAGCCAACAGCCAACATCAAAATAAATGAAGAAATATTTAAAGCAATCCTACTAAAATCAGGAATGATACAAGGCTATACACTCTACCCATACCTATTCAATATAGTTCTTGAAGTTGTAGCAAAATCAATATGGAACCAAGAAAAGATTAATGGGATAAAACTTGGAAAAGAAGAAGTGAAACTATCTCTATTTGCAGATGTTATGATTGTATACATAAGTGACCCACAATAGTCTAACAGGGATTTCTGCAAGTAATAATTATCTTCAGCAAGTAGCTGGATACAAGATTAACTCAAAGAAATAAGCATCCCACTTATAAAATAAAGATAAGAGGGCTAAAAAAAATAAGGCAAACATCACCCATTGTAATATCTGCATATAAGATTAAATTTGGAGTAACTCTAACCAAGAAAGTAACAGATGTATTTGATGAAAACTTTAAATCACTGAAGAAAGAATTTGAAGACAATATCAGAAAATGTAAAGATGTGACATGATCCTGGATAGGTAAGATCAGCATAGTAAAATTAGTAACCTTACCAAAAGCAATCAGCAGATTTAATGCAATTTCCATCAAAATCCCAACACAATTTTTGACAGATCTGGAAAGAATAACACTCAATTTCATTTGGAATAACAGGAAAGCCAGGATTGCCAAAACAATTTTCTCAAGAAATGAACCTCACGAGGCCTCACCATCTATTACTTCAAATTATACTGTAGAGCTTCAGTAACAAAAACAGCCTGATACTGGTAAAAATCGTCCTGTGGATCACTGGAATTAAACTGAAGATCCTGACATTACCAACAAAACCTGTGAACAACTGGTCTTTGACAAAGAGGCGCAACATATTTAATGGAAAAAAGACAGTATCTTTAACAAATGGTGCTGGCATAGCTGGATGGTAGTGTGTACAAAAATGTAAATAGATCCAAGCCTATCACCCTGCACAAAACTCAAATCCAAGTGGATTTAAGACCTCAACATAAACCCAGTCACACTGAACTTCATAGAAAAGTAAGTGGGAAATACCCTTCAACTCATTGGTGCATGTGTCAACTTCCTATGTAAAAACAGTAGCACCCACATTAAGAACAATAATCAATAAGTGGGGTCTCCTGAAGCTGAGAAACTTCTGGAAAGCCAAAGAGAGAGTCAATAAGACAAAATGACATCCTACAGACTGGGAAAAGTTTTTCACCAATCCTACAAGTGACAGAGGACTGATCCCTAAAATATATAGAGAACTGAAGAAACTAGATCACAAACCCTTGGATAATCCAATTTAAAATGGGTTTCTGAATTACAAAGGGAATGCTCATTAGAAGAATTACAAATGGCTTTAAGGTACTTGAAAAAGTCATCAACATCTTAAATCATCAGAGAAATGCAATTCAAAACAACTTCAAGATACCACCACACATCTGTCAGAATGACTAGGTTTAAAGACACAAATGGCAGCCTATGCTGGAGAGGTTGCAGAGCCAGAGGAACACTCTTTCATTTTTGTTGAGAGTGTCAGCTTGTTCAGCCACTCTGGAATGCAGTATGCAGGTTCTCAGAAATCTGAGAATCAATCTCCCCAAGTACCCACTAATATCACTATTGGAAATATACCCTAAAGTTCCACATTTGCACCCAAAAAGCAGTAGCTCAGCTATGTTCATAGCAGCATTATTCGTAAATCAAGATCCTGTAAACAAACTAGATGTCCCTCAACTGAAGAATGGATTTACAAACTGTGGTATGTCTACACAATGGAGTGCTTCTCAGCAGGGAAAAAAATGATATCCAAAAATTTGTAGGCAAATGGATGGATTTGGTGAATATCCTCCTGAGCAAGGCATCTCAAACTTAGAAAGATAAGCAGAAGCAGGATATGTACGCACTCCTTACTGGACTCTAAAGAAACAAACAAAAGCGAAAAGCAAAGCACAAGCTGCAAACCACAACCACTGAACAGCTTGGGATCTGAAACACCTTGGACTGACACCTTGGATTCACTCCCCTTGAAGAACACCTGACTCAGTTTTGATGTTGGGGGGAGAAAAGTGGATATTCCAGGAGTGGGGGATGAACTGAGCAAATTGAGACCTTGGGACCTCCTTCCCATGCTGGGGAGGAGATGGTGAATGGTGGAGAATAGAGAGTGACCTGAAGGGGTGGGAGGTGAAAATGGATCTTGAATAAGGATATACACGGATAGAAATGTGACTTTATTCTTAATAAAAAGAAGAAAAAGAAGAAAAAGAAAAATGATATCCTGAAATTTGCAGGCAAATGATTGGATTTGGAGAATATCCTCCTGAGAAAGGTATCACAATTCAAGAAAGATAAGCAGGGGAAATACTCACTCATTAGAGGACTTAAAATAAAAAGCAAAGCCCACCCAAGCTGCAAACCACAACCACTGAACAGCTTTGGATCTGAAGCACCTTGTACTGGCACCTTGGATCCCATTCCATTCAGAGGAACAAGTAACCGAGTCTCAATATTAGGATGAGGAAATCGGACTTGCCTTTGAGTGGATGCTGAATCAAGCCACTTTGGGACATTGGAACCTCTTGCACTGGCTGGGGAAGAGATAAGGAAATGAGGAGAAGAGAGTGAGACTGGGTGGGGTGGGAGGGAGATGGCAGTGTGAACAAGGGAATACATGGATAAAAATGAGACCCTATTCTAAACTAAATAGAATATCAAAAATTAGAAGCAAAAATGTAAAAAATATATCGAAAACAGAAAAAAAAATAGTGTGGCAATTGGTAATTACTTTCAACTCTCTAATAAGCTCCACAAAAAGTGTTTGGGTACCATACATTTATTTATAAGGATTTATTTTACTTTTTAAGGATGAGATTTGTGAGGATTTAAAGGTGATCAAAATGCATTATAAAATTACTTAAAATACAAAGTATTTAAAATTTTCAAAACACCTATAACACTGGAAAACAAATACATTTTTAGTTATGAATATTTTAGCCTTTAAAATATTTTTCTTCTCAATGTAATATGTTGTAAATATGCTTATAACCTATTTTTCTAAATGAACACTTATATGCCATTGTAGCTTTCATGTCTAGAAAAACCTCTTCAAAACATGGTGATGAAATTGATTTGAGGCTCTTGTCTCATACACATTTTTCCAAATTACAAAAGAAATTGGACATAATCATATCTCACAAGAAAATTTGAAATTTTACTTAGGCTCTACAATCAAAAATTATATATTGAGATATAAAACTCAAATTTCTCACCATCTTTTCTGTATAAAATGCTTGCTCATAAAGATCACTATGAGTATTACCTATTCAAACTTTAAGAGAGCCCAAACATAATTGTGATACAGGTAGAGAGCATCCAAGTTTGATACTTTATTACTATCTGTTAAGTTAATGGGGAAAATAATGTATTAATCAGTACATAGAAAAGTAGTTTTCTGTGGCAAACAATATCTGTAGTTAATTATAAAATGTAAATCAATTTTAAATTTCAATGCTGGTTCTTCATAATTTAAAGACACTTTCATATTCATTTTATATCTTAAATAAGAGCAGGGATAAATTTGTCTGACTTCTCTCCATGTATTTTTCAGTTTTGAAGATGATGCAGAATAATGTAGAGATATTGAATCATTCTCTTTATATTTTCTGCTTACCTGTCTCATTAGAAATCTCATTGTCTGGACATGGAGTGCAATTGTAGCAGCAAATAGGTTTCCCTTCTATGGAAACTTTTCTGAATCCAGGCTCACAGCTCTTACTGCACACAGACTGGGGATTCTGAGAATTAGAGGAATGTTAGCAAATGCGAGGTTTACTGAAAACCCCAATAATTATTGTTTTTAACTTTTGCATAAGTAGTTTGCAAATTCTTCCAAAATATAAAAATAACCTTAAATGTGAGTGTACTACACAAGATTTGTTTGAGAATTATCATGGTTTTTGACATTTTAGAGCCTGATGAGGTAGGGACAATTCTCATGCAAATAGGTCTTCAAAGACAGTATCTAAAAGATCTTAGTGGTACTTCTGGATGGATATTGTCTCTGTACTCACATTCTAATGTGATCAGAAACTTTTACTTCCAAGATCATTGTGACTCTTTCTTTTTCAAGTTGATAGACAGTTCTTATAATCATGAGGGAAACACAATGTTGGGAATTTCTGAATTATCATAAGAGAAATTTAAATGGTTTAGTCTATAAGTGCATGCCACCATTCCATTGGCTGTTTTCCCAGAATGAATGAGAATCAAAAAAGGTGATTTCTGTTTTTGTTTTTTTTTTCTACTAACTGAGGATATGATATCAACAGGAACCTTATGCTCTAAAAGCAATAAATTTCCAAAGATAAGGGCTGCATTCTTACACTTTCAGCCAAAAAACCACTTTCTTAATGGTTATAATAGGTATGTAGTTTTTAACAGTAGCAAAACAGGATAAAAGCACAAACTTTCACACTATAATATATTCTGAAACATGAGGTAGGTAAAAAAAAGTGATGATTGATTTTTCTGAACATTTTGAGCATGGAATCTAAGTGAGTTACTCAAGTTTTAGATACAGTGAAAGAATTCTAATAGAAACATTGTGTGTTGGCTTGAGTGAAAAGTGACAATTATAGGCACAGATATGTGTCTACATTTTTTTCACAGTGGTAGAATTAAAAAAAACTTTACAAGTTTCAGACTTACTGAAGAACTATTTTAGTTGTGGGTGCTTTAAACACTTATGATTCTTATTCCAATTTGTATTTTTATTGTCTTCTTTCAGTGAATGGACTGAGATATTTTGTTTCCTGTTCTTGTCGATATCCTCATCGAAGCAATACATCAGTATGATTCCTGACCAAAAAGAACTCTCATACTTCCACATCCCTTAGTATGTTTTGGTTATGGTCTTTGATCATAGCAAAAGAAACCCAAAACTTACTTGGTTTTATGTTACTAATATAGAGATTTTTGGGTTGCTTGTAAGATATTATGAGAATTGCATGTACTACTTCTCAGTTATATCTACGTTGTGTGAAGTTGAAAAAACTAACCCATGTATTACAGAATTTTAACAAACATTTCATGCTGAACACTTTAGGAATCATGAGATGATAAATGTCTTCTAGCAGTTATTGTTTGACTTTCTCAACTAGAAAATTTATAGTAATAAAATTTTATTTTAATATTCATGATTTGTTATATTAGATGATATATTTGTATTAACATAAGTTTAATGCATTAAGATAATATATAACCCACCTCTGAATATTTGTTTGGCCACCATATCAACTGTTCAGATAAAGACAACTGTTGACCCTGAGGAGCACTGGGTGTAAAGGTTCCTACTTTTACTTTAAGTCCAAGACCTTTTGGAAAATTCCAAAAATTGAGAATATTATACTTATCATCTAACTTCTGTTTCCATTCTAAAGGCATGTTTACTCCCATAAGGATATTTCTCAAGAATGGACGAAGCTGAATGTGATAGAAAAACATATTTTCAAATAGATCTGAAATGGTGACTTAGAATTGATAATCACATAATTCTCATTTTTGCTAACATCTAGTGTAACACTTAATAAAATGGTCATTGAGGCTCAACAATTATTGTCTAAGTTAAGGATATTCCATTCTACATCTGACAGATTATCAGCCTTAAGAAATCTAAACAAAATAAAAAATATCCTATGACTATTGTTTGAAGCAAGCCTTAATTTCTTTGAAAGAAAGCTGTACCAATTTACATTCAGAGTAGTAACAAAGCTTAGTGAGTAATTATGAGTACTGATTACTAAATGGTGGTAAAAAGAAATCATTTATGTACTAATATGCATGGTAATAAGCTGTTATATTTTAATGACTGATAAAATTCTTAGTTTTCTAATCAAATTATTACCATGTAAATATTGTGATTCTATTTGTGACACATTTTTTATATTTACTAAAATATTGCTAGCAAACTACTGCTGAGAATCATGCACACAAACATCTGATCTGCCCTGACCTGGAAAATAAAACATATAAATATGAATATAGAAAATACTGAAATTTGTAATATCTATTTTTGTTCATCTGAAGACTCTCAACATATTACATTGCTGATGTTCTAATATATTGGAAGGTATATTACCTGCCAGGGGAAGAACATTCTTTCCTTTCCATTTGTAAAAGGTTGCTTTTGTACTTGATGAAGCATCATCTCATGGACACTATGGGCAACAGTGTATACAGCCTTGTACATACTGTAGCAGTCTTCATTTATTTCTATGTGAAAAATGTGTCTTGGTAGAAAATCCAAGGAAGCATTGACTTGGCAGTTCTCTAAAAGATGACAATCAAGCTCTGAAAATGAGCAATTAAAGAACAAAAACCACAATTTACGAAGATAATTGTCTTCTGGATATCTATAAGGATTAACTTTTTGAATAAAACTTTTAAATTCAACCATCTGCTCATGGTGGTGTGAAAAAATTAGACTTCCATGGAATGAATCTAGTAAGAAATAATCAGCAATATTAGTAACATCCCATTGTGAGGTCATGACCCAGACTTTCCCAGTCAAAATCTCTTTTCCTAGATTTTGCATTAAGCCACGTAGTGAATCATTGTCACCATAAATGATGACGATATTAGCAAATGATTCCTGGACTATCTCAAGACTTTTCCAATATTTTGGGGAAAATGAATTCCAGGTGCTTGGTATCATGTGAACAAAAGCTAGGCATATCTGATTTTTCTCCATATATACTCTTATATCTGAAAGAAACTGAGTCCCTCTGTGGTCTTCCGGGACAAGTAGACCAACCCAGGTCCAGCCAAAATGAAGTATTAAGGAAACCAAGGCAAGAGACAGAGTTGTGCTTCTGGGGACCATCTGGTAGAGAGAAGGAAACTGAGCTTGATCACTTAAGTAAGGATCAAAAGGACCAACAGTGAGCTGAAAAGAAAAAAAAATTAGAAACAAGAAGAAAAACATTACCATGAAGTACAGTCTTTATTCTGCATAAACAAATGGAAATTATTAGCAAGAGATTAGATTCATCCTGATTTTACAGGCAAATAGCTGAGATTTTTTTTTTTTCTAAAAAGATACTGGCCTGGCATTTAGTTTTATTAATAATTCTAGTTTTCTCCATCCTCCCTTTTTATTATTTAAAGTGACTGAAATACAGGTCTATCTTCAATTATCTGTACACTTTTTTTGTCAATAGCTAAATAATCCAAGTGTCCCTCTTTTACATTTACATGCTCCTGAAATCTAAGCAAAGGAGATTTGGATTGTTTCCCATATAACTGCTCACCTGTGGAAATTTGAAGAGTTGAAGCAGTTTCCCAATATGAGCAGATTTTACTGATGATGGGCCTGTTATGATAGCAGCAAAATTCTTGTTATTTACACAATTATAACTAGGGACTGGAATACTCAGGCCTGTGAGCCAAATAAGGACATTTGTAAGAGCATTCCTCTCAGTAATTGGATCATTATGAAAAGTAAATCCTAGAGATACGTTGGGTAAAAGATAAGGGTTCCTGTTGATCTCCTCAATGGCAAATAACACGGTCAGAACCAATTGGTATATTTTAAAATTGTACCTGCATAAATTGAATAAAATTACTCCAAAAATTATAAAACAGCAGTTTTAATGCAGTAGTTTTCTAGTTAAAATATTAGCATTTATATAAAATCCACATTTAAAATCTTCCACATAATGAGTGTAATTCAATTGATTGTGTTACATTGTCAAGATGTCATAAGATTCTGTAAGTATAACCTTATAACTGGCAGTTTTATGATGGCTCAGTACACTTTCTATTTTATTTGATACACTAAATTATTTTCCTTGAACAAAAAAGTACCAAACAAAATAGCTTGCTTCTTTCTATATTTTTTCTGTGTTGTTTAGCATCTATATTTATATCGAAGCAAATACTTTTTGATTAGGACAACCACCTTCCAAGTTGATATCTTAATTAAGGAATACACATCACTTTGTTAGAATACTCCACTTATATTTATATATAGTTGTTATACTTTGACATTATTATCCTTGTGTAAATTTTTCTCAGTTTTGTAACATTTGTGTATATATGTGTGTGTGTGTGTTCCACTGTGTATGAAATGTTTGAATTTTAAATGTTGTGAATGTGAAACAGAGGAAAATATTCACATACAATTCTAGCTTTGTTTTCTTTTTAATAGAGGCTCTATTGTTTTCATTGCATATGGCTGGATATCTTCATTGCATAATTCCAAGGTTTCCTTTCTATTAGTTTCCTCTTTTCCACATAATGAATTATCTGTGAAAATGAACTCAGGTAATCTCATTTGACCTGAGAATTTTTACTTAAGAGACATTGTTTTTATATTAGTGTCAATGTCCAAAGTTTAGAAAAATAGGTTTTATTATATTATCCTAAATTAATAATAATAAAAAATACTGTGCCAGTCATTGAATAATGTCCTAAATTTGTTGTTTTAGGAAAGTTTAAGAGACTTCCTCAAAAATATAAACTGCTACCCATACCTTGCATGCCTTCCTTAAAAATGAAGATAAAAGCTTAGTTCTGAAGACAACACACATTTCAGACAATTGGTGAAAAGAACAATTTATCTGGCAGCCTCCCTACTGATGACTAATGCCCATAGGTATAGAAGTAGTCATAAAATCTTAAGATGAAGACAGGCAATCTGTATTCCTACCTAGCTTAATTTTTAATAAATGAAAATAACCACATACAGAGAAAGATATTCTAATAGGTGTATTCATTATACTTGTAACCTTGAATAACTTACAGTCACCTAACTGGACTTAATGCATGATGAAATAGGAAGAAAACCATGTATGTCATTGTACTTGTACATTTAGACAACTACCTAGTACTGAGGCTATGGACTCTGAAGAAGAAATCACTACAGTCAATTTTCTAAATTAGTTTAATCTATAGTTGTAATCTGAATTTAGCCTTATGTCCACAGATATGTATAGCTATACTACTGTATAAAGACACTTCTTTATATTGTAGAAGCTGATTAATACAGTATGCCATAACTTGTAAAATTACACTATTGAAGAAAATTACAAATTATTTACTGCTAATTAGTAATAAAAGAAACTCTATACATAAAAATCAAAAAAATAATTTGTAAAACAGGTTCTAATTCTTGTATGAGCCAGGGAATGAGAACAACTGCTGCATGATATTCTCTTAAAATTAAGATATATAACATAAAAGAAGCCAACATAAAATTTAATTGATTTTGTTTGAGAAGCCAGGGATTACTGTGAACTAAGAAATACTTTTGAAAATTTCCAAGTATTTATTAAATATTTTATTTAAATTATTTTATTTGGAGAATACATGCTGTTCTTCCAGAACTTTAAGGAAAGATAGTTTTGCAAGAGACAATGTATAGCGGAGTCAGGGAACATAATAATATCATGCTGTTATTTATCATCAATCTTCATCTCTAGTGAAAAAATTTCATAATTCAGCTAATGTGAAAGGAGCTGACATCTAAACAGGCCCTCAAAATTAGCCCAAGTGACTTCATAATAAAAGTGTTATATAGTCTGTAAAATTCAGTGGATAGATAATATCCACAGACACAATGAAAACAAAGACTTAATCCATCAAGTCCATAGTTCTAGAAATGAGTTATAATTTATTACTAGTTTGTAGCTTGGACAGTTTCACTTCTGGCTAACTGTTCTTGTTAGCTGAAACGTCAAACCAGAAGATAATTTTTCTTCTTGAGAGCTCATTCTCATTAAGTCTGTGTCATGGACTTTAATTCTGAGCACCCTGACTAGTCACAGGACAAAAAAAAAAAAACTTTCTACTGCCTTAAACTTATGTCTAAACAGTGTTGTTTGGTAAATATTCATATTTCTGTAGGTTCTCCTGAGAAATTAGACCAAGACCTTGAGACATAAAGTGTCTCAGAGTCCCACAGAACAAGGAAGAGTTCAGTGGTAAAGAAAATCATAGAAGGTTTGCAACTAGAACTTTATGTCCACAAGACGTCTTTCAACCAATTTCTACATTACAAATCTGAGGATCTCTGATATCTCCATCATAAAATGAAACACATTAGAGAATCTTTTGTTCTGTCATCTCTACAGGTATATCTGATTAAGATGCCTTCTCTCTGGATATATAAAAGAGATAGATGGATATTGACCTAGTGTCCAGGAATCATGTGTGAGTGCCTTTTTGTGTTTCTGTCAGTTTTCTTTCCCTGTATTTACCTCTGGCTTTCTCTAGTGTGACACAGTCCTCTAACCTTGCTTAACAGTTTTCCTCATACTTTGGGGACCCATTTTCAGCTTAACCAGGTCCCCAAGGGAAAACAAGCAAATAAACAAACAGTTTTTCTGGTCTCACTAACAGAACAGAAAGTCTTTCCTATTTTAATTTTGATTTTTGACAACTTCTCAGAGACCTTCCTGGTGCCTGAATATGAAATGCTGAGCAGTCAGGCCTCTCATTTATGGGCTCCTACATCTAAGGAGAGTATACACAGGGAAGGTAAATTGCTTTCTCCAGAAAAACATTTTCTCCACACTTGGCCTGCTCTAAGTAGCTCTGCAGAATGGGAAAATTGCCACTGCCTAAGAATAAAGGAAAAAAGAAATTTCTATTCATTGCCTTTTCATAAGTCACACCTTCTTATTAATCAATACTATACATAATTTGAAAAATATTACCCCACAATGTACTCCACAAAATAGAATAGAATTAGGAAAATCCTGTGGTGCTAAGCAGTAGAATTCCAGCCAGACAACACAACCTTGAATAAAGAAGACTTAATAACATTTGCAGGATGGTTTTTAAAGCACTAAAGACATCAATTAAAAATTTCTTTTGTCACTCACCTAGGTCCATGTACTAGAAAGTAATATAATGTTATTAAATCCCAATATATATTTAGGTCCAGGTTGTTGGACACATTTTAAGGCATACTTACCAAGACACTGTAGAAAAGACCTGTTTCATAAACTTAAAGACATTATGAGATTTTTCTGATAATGAGGTACAGACTAAGAGGTGTCAAAATGTATTCTAGTGTCTTATTCATTGTCAGAGAAAACTAATGCAATATTGAACTGACCCAACCCTAAGTTTCTATAGTTTTTTTTGTTTCCTCCATCTAAAAAAAACAAAAGAGAATGACTTCGGAATAAAGGGAGAACTGAAGCCCACATGGCATGATGAGAAGAGACAGACATGCTGATTCTCTGCAATTCACCTTAGAATATATTTCTCCAATATGTATAGAAGCCTGATACATCTACTTGTTGTTTTATAACCTCTTAAGGGGATGTACCCACTCGTGGTCCTCAACAATATATTTTTCAACCACACATTGGCAGAGGTTGTCAAACCATATTTACTTTTACAATGTCAGACCCAGAGAGAGCTTACAGTGGAAAACTCATGCTTATATGTACCAGTGATTTAGGGAACTCTCTAAACCTGTTTGAGGAGACACTAAATGCTAAACTCTAATGCTTCCATGAGAGGTTTCCTTGTAAAAAAAATATGAAAACCCAAAG
>PVIH01005897.1:12599-28596 GCA_004025045.1 Sigmodon hispidus
GTCAAGGAAGAAATTAAGAAAGAAATCAAAGTCTTCCTAGAATTCAATGAAAATGAATCTACAACGTATCCAAACTTGTGGGACACAATGAAAGCAGTCTTAAGAGGAAAATTCATAGCGCTAGATGCCTATATGAAAAACCTTGAGAAATCCCACACTAGAGACCTAACAGCGCAGCTGAAAGCCTTAGAACAATTAGGAGTGAACTCACCTAGAAGGAATAGATGACAGGAAAAAATCAAACTTAGAGCTGAAATCAATACAATTGAAACAAAAAGAACAATACAAAGAATCAATGAATCTAAGAGTTGGCACTTTGAGAAAGTTAACAAGATAGATAAGCCCTTAGCCAAACTAATCAAAAAACAGAGAGAGAGTGACCAAATCAACAAAATCAGAAATGAAAAGGGGGACATAACAACAGACCCCCAGGAAATACAGAGAATTATCAGATCATATTTTGAAAATCTGTATTCCACAAAATAGAAATCCTAGAAGAAATGGACAGCTTTCTGGACAGCTACCATCTACTAAAATTAAATGAAGATCAGATTAATTACCTAAACAGGCCTATAACCATTAAGGAAATTGAAGCTGTCATTAAAAACCTCCCCAAAAATAAAAGCCCTGGTCCAGATGGTTTCAGTGTCGAATTCTACCAGACATTCAAAGAAGAATTACTACCATTACTCCTCAAACTATATCACACAGTAGAAACTGAAGGAATATTGCCAAATTCCTCTTATGAGGCCACAATCACCCTAATACCCAAGCCACTCAAAGACGCAACAAAAAAGGAGAATTACAGACCAATTTCTCTCATGAATATTGACGTGAAAATTCTCAACAAAATTCTGGCAAACAGTATAGAACAATGCAAAAAAGATATCATCCACCATGACCAAGTAGGCTTCATCCCAGGAATGCAGGGCTAGTTTAACATACAAAAAACTGTAAATGTTATCCATCAGATAAACAAAGTAAAGGAACAAAACCACATGATCATATCCTTAGATGCGGAAGAGGCCTTTGACAAAATCCAACATTCCTTTATGATTAAAGCCATGGAGAGATCAGGAATACAGGGACAATACCTAAATATAATTAATGTGATTTACAAGAAACAGACAGCCAGTATCAAACTTAATGGAGAAAAAAATCAAAGCAATCACACTAAAGTCAGGAAATAGACAAGGATGTCCCCTCTCCCCTTATCTATTCAATATATGTCTTGAAGCTTTAGGTAAAGCAATAAGGGAACAAAAAGAGATTAAGTGCATACAAATTTGAAAAGAAGAAGTGAAGCTATCTCTATTTGCAGATGATATGATTGTATACATAAGTGACCCACAAAATTCTTCCAAGGAACTGCTACAGCTGATAAACACCTTCAGCAATGTAGCAGGATACAAGATAAACTCAAAGAAATCAGTAGCCATTCTATACACTAATGATAGAAGAGCTGAATAAGAAATAAGGGAAACATTACCCTTCATATTAGCTGCAATTAGTATTAAATACCTTGGAGTAACTATAACCAAAGAAGTAACAGACCTATTTGACAAAAATTTTAAATCATTGAAGAAAGAAATCGAAGAGGATATCAGAAAATGGAAAGCTCTCCCATGTTCCTGGATTGGTAGGATCAACATAGTAAAAATGGCAATTCTACCAAAGGCAATCTACAGATTCAGTGCACTGCCTATCAAAATCACAACACAATATTTTTTGGACCTTGAAAGAACAATACTCAATTTCACTAGGAATAACAGGAAAGCCAGGATTGCCAAAACAATTTTACTCAACAGAAGAACCTCAGGAGGTATCACTATCTCTGACTTCAAGCTATACTATGGAGCTACAGAAATAAAAACAGACTGGTACTGGCATAAAAACAGACTTCTGGACCAATGAATTAGTATTGAGGATGCAGACATTAACCCAGAAACCTATGACCACCTGATCTTTGACAAAGAAGCCCAAAACATTCAATGGAAAAAAGATAGTATATTTAACAAATGGTGTTGGCATAGCTGGACGAAAGTGTGTAGAAAAATGCAAATAGTTCGGAGCCTATCACCCTGCACAAAACTCAAATCCAAGTGGATCAAAAACCTCAACTTAACCCCAACCACTTTGAACTTGAAAGAAGAGAAAGTGGGAAATACACTTCTACAAATAGGCACAGGCCACCATTTCCTAAATATACCACCAGTGGCACAGGCACTAAGACCAACAATCAATAAGTGGGATCTCCTGAAGCTGGGAAGCTTCTGCAAAGCCATGGACACTGTCAATAGGACAAAACGACAGCCTACAGAATGGGAAAAGATTTTCACCAACCCTACAAGTGATACAGGACTGATCTATAAGGTATATAAATAGCTCAAGAATTTAGAGCCCAAAATCTTGAATAACCCTATCAAAAAATGGGGTACTGATCTAAAAAGGGAATTCTCAGCAGATGAACTACAAATGGCTGAAGGGCACCTGAGAAAGTGCTCATCATCTTTATCCATCTGAGAAATGCAAATCAAAACAACTTTGAGATACTACTTAACACCTGTTAGATTGGCTAAGATAAAAGGCACTGATGACAGCCTATGTTGGAGAGGATACAGAGCAAGGGGAACACTCCTCCATTGTTGGTGGGATTGTAAGCTTGTTCAGCCACTTTGGAATGCAATATGGAGGTTTCTCTGAAAATTGAGAATCAATCTCCCCAAGGTCCCAGCAATACCACTTCTGGGTGTATACCCTCAAGAGGCACATTCACACTGCAAAGGTATTAGCTCAACCATGTTCATAGCAGCATTATTTGTAATAGCAAGAACCTGGAAACAACCTAGATGTCCCTCAACTGAAGAATGGATTAACAAACTGTGGTACATCTACACAATGGAATACTACTCAGCAGTAAGAAAAAATGGTATTCTAAAATTCACAGGCAAATGGATAGATTTGGAGAATATCCTCCTTAGCGAGGTACCACCAGCTCAGAGAGATAAGCAGGGGATACACTCACTCACTAGTGGTCTCTAAATAAACTAACAAGAAAAAAAGTCAAGCATACCCAAGCTAATTCCACAACCACTGAACAGCTTTGGATCAGAAACACCCTGGACTGTCCCTTCGAACCCCACTCCAACTATAGGAACACCAGACTCACTCTTGGGTGAGGGGGGACAAAACTGGATTTGGCCAGGAGTGGAGACTGATCCAAGCATTATTAGGTCAGTGGGACCATAGGACTGTCTGCTCCCTTCCCAGGTAGGGGATGGGGAGTTGCAGAGAAGAAAATTGTCCAGATGTGGCGGGAGGGGGAAGGGACCTTGAATAAGGATATACAGGGATGGAAAAAAATTCAGAGGGAAAGCTGAACACAAAGTAAATATATGTGTAGCAATCTTATTTGCATTACCACCCTTGATAAGCCATGATTATCATTCTTATCCTCTTCATAGTTGTTGTTAACTTTTCTGCATTTTAAATACATTTTACTGTTCTTTTGATAAATACAAAATAAAGAAGGAAAACAAAAGAAAGTAAAAAAAAAAAAACAAATCGACATTTACACACAAAACTGTGAATACCTGATTTCTGACAAAGAGATGACAATATTCAATGGAAAAATTATCTTCAAGAAATGGTGTTGGAATGACTGGATGGTATTGTGCAGAAAAATGCAAATAAATTCAAGCCTATAACAATGAAACAAAACTCAGATTGAAATGACTCAATGATTCCAATATAAAAACAGGTACACTGAATTTGATAGAAAAGAAATTGGGAAATACCATTCAATGCATTGGCTTGTGTGCTCGCTAAATATAACACCAGTAGCACAGACACTGCAAATAACAATTAATAAGTGGGGCCTCCTGAAAGTGAGAAGGTTCTGTAAGGCCAAGCACACAGTCAATAAGAAAAAACAACAGCCACAGAATGTGCAAAGTTCTTTGTCCACCCTACAAGTGACAGAGGATTGATCTCCAAAATACATAGAGAACTCAAAAAATAGAGCCCCAAACAATAAATAACCCAATTAAAAAACGAGATTCAGAACTAAAAAGAGAATTATCTTTAGAAGAATTACAAACGCCTGAAAGGCACTCGAAAAAGTACTCAATATCTTTAGCCATTAGAGAAATGCAAATCAAAACAACTTTAAGATAACACTTTATCCCTGTCAGAATGGCTGAGATTAAAAACACAGATGACAACCTATGCTGGAGAAGTTGCACAGCAAAGGTAACACTCTTCCATTGGTGGTGGGAGTATAAACTTTTTCAGTCACTCTGGAATGCAGTATGTTAGTTTCTCAGAAAACTGGTAATCAATCTCCCCAAGAATCCAGCAATACCACTATTAGGCATATACCCAAAAGACACACACATGCAGCCCAAAGGCATTAGGTCAACTATGTTCATAGCAGCATTATTCACAATAGCAAGAACCTGAAAACAACATAGATGTCCTTCAACTGAAGAACTGATTAATGAACTGTGGTTCATCTACACAATGGAGTATTACTCAGAAGTAAGAAAAAATCATATCCTTAAATTCACAGGAAAATGGATGGCACTTGAGAATATTCTCCTGAGTGAGGTAACACATACCCAGAAAGATGATCAGGGGATCTACTCACTTATTATTGGATTAAAAACAAAAGGTTGTCATTGCATACAAGAGTTCATATCTAGAACATAGCTAAATGGCACAGTGCTTCCTTTCTGTTTTGATGGTCTCTGGCAGGGGAGTGTGTGTGGAAGGATTCTTTTGTTTGTTTAAGAGGTTTGCCCGGGGGAGATTAATTATGGTACAGTAAGTAAAGGAGCATCATGAATGGGCTATTTTTGTAAATGGGAAGATTGTAAGTATGACTAGGAATATGAGAGGACTGATAACTAGGTTTGATGGGTGTATGATGTAAAATCACCAAATAATAAATAAAAATATTGTGCAAAAAAGAATTTTAATAATGTAAAACCTTAAATAGTTTAAAGAATAATGAAAGATAAAATCAATGATTTTGATGTTGAGGTAAGGAAACTGGATATGCCAGGAGTGGATGCTTATCTTAGCCATATTGGGATCTTGGGACCTCCTGCTATTGCTGGGAAGGAGACAAAGAGACGAGGAGAACAGAGAATGACTAGAACAATTGGGAGGGAGAAGGGAGCTTGGACAAGGATACACATGGAAAACAAAGATGTCCTCTTTCCCCTTATCTATTCAATATAGTTCTCCAATTTTAGCTAAAGTAATAAGAGAATGGAAGGACATTAGAGGGATACAAATTGGAAAAGAAGTGAAACTATCTCTATTTGAAGATGATATGATTATATATGTAAGTGATCCACAAAATTGAACCAGGGAACTTCTACAGCTGAAAAACACCTTCAGCAATGTAGCAAGATACAAGATTAACTCAAAGAAATCAGTTGCCCTCCTATACACTAAAGATAAAAGGACTGATTAAGAAATAAAGGAATCATCACCCTTTGTTATGGCTGAAATAGTATTAAATACCTTGGAGTAACTATAACCAAAGAAGTAAAAGATCTATTTAAAAATTTTTTAAATCACTGAAGAAAGAAATTGAAGAGGATATCAGAAAATGGAAAGCTCTCCCTCGTTCCTGGATAGGTAGGATCAATATAGTAAAAATGGCAATTCTACCAAAAGCATTCTACAGATACAATGCACTGCCTATCAAAATCCCAAACACAATATTTTTTGGGCGTTGAACAAACAATACACAGTTTAATTTGGAATAACAGGAAAGCCAGGATTGCCAAAACTATTTTGCTAAAAAAAAAAAAAAAAAAAAAAAAGAACCTCAGGAGGTATCACCATCCCTGACTTCAGGTTATACTATAGGGCTACAGTAATAAAAACAGCCGGGAACTGGCATAAAAACAGATTTGTGGATCAATGGAACAGAACTGAGGATCCAGACATTACCCAAAAACCTATGAACACCTGATCTTCTACAAAGAGTCCCAAAATATTGAATGGAAAACAGGTAGTGTATTTAACAAATGGTGCAGGCATAGCTGGATGGTAGTGTCTAGAAAAGTGCAAATAGACCCAAAGCTGTCACGCTGCACAAAATGCAAATCCAAGTGGACCAAATACCTCATCATAAACAAGCCACTTTGAACTTGATAGAAAAAAAGTGGGAAATAAACTTCTATGAATTGGCACAGGAGAACACTTCCTAAATATAACACCAGTGGCACAGACACTAATTTCAACAATCAATAAGTGGGATCTCCAGAGGCTGTGAAGCTTCTGTGAAGACAAGGACACTGTCAATAGGACTAAACGACTACCTACAGAATGGGAAAAAAATTTCACCAACCCTACAAGTGATAGAGGACTGATCTCTAAGGTATATTAAGAACTCAAGAATATACAGCCCCAAACCTTGAATAACCCAATCAAAAATTGGGGTCCAGAACTCAAAAGGGAATTCTCAGCAGAAGAATTATGAAAGGTACTAAAAAGTGCTCATCATCTTTAGCCATCAGAAAAATGCAAATCAAAACAACTTTGAGATACCACCTGACACCTGTCATATTGACTAAGATAAAAGACAGAGATGACAGCCTATGCTGGAGAGGGTGCAGGGCATGGGGAATACTCCTCTATTGTTGGTGGGTGTATAAGCTTTTTCAGCCAGTCTGTAATGCTGTATGGCAGTTTCTCAGAAAACTGAGAATCAATCTTCCCAAGGACCCAGCAATACCACTTCTGGGTGTATACCCTAAAGATGCACAGTCACACTCCAAAGGCATTAGCTCAACTATGTTCACAGCAGCATTATTTGTAATAGCAAGAACCTGGAAACAACCTAGATGTCCCTCATCTGAAGAATGGATTAACAACTGTGGTACATCTACACTATGGAGTACTACTCAGAAGTAAGAAAAAATGATATCCTCAAATCTGCAGAAAAATGGATTGATTTGGAGAATATCCTCCTGAGCGAGGTATCACAAACCAGAAAAATAAGCAGGGATGCACTCACTCATTAGTGGACTCTAAACAAAAGAAAAAAAAAAGAAAAAAAAAAAAAAAAAAAGCATGCCCAGTCTGTAACCCACAACGACTGCATAGTTTGGGATCGAAAACACCTTGGACTGTCCCCTTGGATCACACTCCCCCTTGAAGAACACCTGACTCAATCTTGATGTTGGGAGAAGAAAACTGGATTTGCCAGGAGAGGAAGCTAAACTATGCAATATTGGGACTTTCGGGCCTTGGGTCCACCTGCCCATGGGCGGGATGGGGAGAAAATAGAATGACCTGATGTGGTTGGAGTTGGAAGGGACCTTGATTAAAAATGTACAGGCATAGAAAATGTGACTTCTTTATTTATAATTATAAAAAACTAAAGAAAAGAGAAAGAAACTAAACTAAAAATTATAAATTATTACTGAATATGAGTTGTGTAGGAGGTAAATATATGTATTTTTTGAAGTGATACAGTGACTTATGGGAGACCATAGGACACATTATTACAAAAGTTAGGTTGTTGTACATATAAATTGCTTCCTGTATATGGTTTTCTGTCTGTATTGTCATATACAATAGCAGATTACACATTCTTTGTAAAGCACCCTAAAAGTGTGACTATCAAATATGCTATCAGTGTAGTAAAAATTACAATCTAAAGAAAAAGCAATACAGTGGTTCTAACAAAATAGACACTAACAAAAAGATTTCCAAGTACATTAATTCCACATAGACTTTCGCACAAGGATGTATAGAACATTCAAGGATCATTCTGCTCATAAGAGAAAAGATACCAAAGCTTCAATTCATGAAAAGAAGTAAATCATTTATGAGACCAGACACATAATGGAGGAAAGAGCTCAGAACTATAATATTTTTAGGTATTGAGCCATTTTCAACTATAATACACAGAATGAGCACACATGGGAAAGAACACATAATGTGACTATCTGTTTGAAATCCAGTCAGAACACTGGTAGTTGCATACATGTAAAGCATTTTTCAATTTTTGAGTTAGGAAGTATACATATATTTGGGTGTATGCAGTATTGCTATTACTATTTGTCTTCAAAATAATAATAAAACATTTGGCTCCTATTATTAAAAAGTAATGTGGATGATTCTAGGTGAGTCTAAGTTAGGGTAGAATATTTTTGATATTTTATAATTAATGTTTTTTCTGAAAGTTTTATAGACATGACTACTAAAATATAGTATGACTGTAGAAAAAACAGTAATAGACCAAACAAAGTGGCTGGTGGAAATGTCATAATGTCTTAATCCTACTCAAAAAATTACAGGCAAATAAAATACTTCAAATGTTAAATAAAGAGTCATCTATAAGAAAGTACATATCAATCAAAAAACAAGTTACCATTCTCAAAATTATACATAGTGGTAATTTTATATAGACAGACTTGTTTGTCTGAAACATAAATGTATATATATACACATATGTTAATGTAGCAATTTTTTAAGAAACCCATGAGTTTGAGCTTGAAAGGTAGGGAGTAGTTATGCAATAACATTTGAAGGAAGAAGAAAAATATAAATGCTTTAGTTATACTATAATTTCAAATTAAATAAATGAAAAATTTTTAAAAAATAAGCATTGCTATGACAAATGAAGCTGCTATCAACATAGTTGAGCTAATACCTTTGGAGTGTGAATGTGCATCTTTAGGGTATACACCCAGAAGTGGTATGGATTAACAAACTGTGGTACATCTACACAATGGAATACTACTCAGCAGTAAGAAAAATGATATCCTAAAATTTACAGGCAAATGGATGGATTTGGAGAATATCCTCCTGAGCAAGTATCACAAACTCAGAAAGATAAGTAGGGGATGTATTCACTCATTAGTGGTCTCTAAACAAACAAACAATAAAAAAATCAAAGCATGCCCAAGTGCAAACCACTACCACTGAACAGCTTGGGATCAGAAACACCCTGGACTGACACTTCGAATGCCACCCCACCTAGAGGAACACCTGACTCAGTCTTGAGGTTGGGGGGACAAAACTGGATTTGCTAGGAGTGGAGACTGAACTAAGCATTATTGGATCAGTGGGACCATGGGACTGTCTGCTGCCTGCCCAGGGAGGGGATGGGGAGTTGTGGAGAAGAAAAAATGACCTGATGTGGCGGGAGGAGGAAGGGACCTTGAATAAGGATATACAGGGATAGAAAAAAAATATTCAGAGGGAAAGCTGAACACAAAGTAATTTTATGTGTAGCAAATTATTTGCATAATCACTCTTGATAATTCATGCATATGATTTTTATTTTCTTTATAGTTATTGTTAACTTATCAGCATTTTATATTAAATTTACTGTTTTTCTTGATAAATACAAAATAAATAAAGAAAAATTAAGCATTGCAATGCAAAATATTATAGACTCTGGCACAAGGAAGTATATTTGCTTTTGATGTGTGAACCTTTTCACAATGAGCATGTAGTTACAGTAAAAGATCAAAAACTATTAAAATCTATATAGTACATAATTATATATGTGCATATGTGAAATGTAAATTTATGTTTTATTATTACCAAAGGAAATGTTTATAGTATTCGAGCAATCTATTTTGGAATAGCAAGTCAACCACATTTGTAAATAAACAAATTTGTAAATATCAAATCATATTCTTCATCTCATACAGTTTTAAAAATAAAAACAAATTTTAATTTGGAAACAAAAAAAGCCACTGTGTATAACAGGAAAATTTATATACAAATATAGCTCACCCAAAGCAGAATTACATCACTGATGATGGTCTAAGTTTATCTTAACATGTGATAGGAATTGAATAACCTTCCACAGATGGTCTCTCATGTGCATTCCTGAAGTGAAGCATAATGTTCATGACCACACACAAAAAATGTGGAAAAAATACTTTGAAAATTGTGTAAAATGTGCAGTCCAATAGATTGTGTTATGTTGTCACTTAAAGATCACTTACTTTAATCTGAAAACTGACACATTAATTTTGCTTTTTCATCCTATTATATGACCAGGTATGATAGCCTTAAAATATATTCAAATTAGAAATTTAGACCACACAAAAACTAATGAAATAGAGTAAATATTTTTACTCATATCTTACATGTCTTACAATCGTGATAATTGAAATAATTATTCCTACCCATAGAAAAGTACAGAAACAATTGAAAAGAAGCAGAGACAGAGACTTAGAAACAGAATGCATTCCCTTCTTGAAAATATGAACTTTCATACTGTATGAAGAACATAATCAGAATTCCTACAAACTACATTTATCTTTGACATATATTCAGTTCTGGTAATGAAATAAGTATAGAAATTAGAAGAGGCATTGTTCAATGGTAGATTGTAAGGAAGAAAAAGGAAAAAGAAATAAATTTTATTTTTGTAAGAACAAAAAACATTTTCTAACACAATCTTAATTTGATCTTATTTCTGACTTAATTAGAAACAACCTGAACTAACCACAATTATGTCATTTTCTTATCAACATACCCATGAAAATAAGATAAAATTGTATTAGAAATGCATGGAATATGTGTCTGAGAGTAAAAAATTAGCAAATAATTGAATTTAAAAACCTGAATACAAGCAGAGATATTTTTACAACAAAAAAGTCAACACAAATTCTAAGTCTTATATCTTTAGTTCTAAATCAATGGCATCTAATACACACAAACATGTTACTCTTCCATAATATCCCTCAGTAGTTACAGCATTTAGTGCCATAATCTTCTTCCACAAAAGAACATAGAAAGTTCTATACTTCACTGAAGAAGCAGTTCAAACTTTGAGTAAAAACATCCTTCCTCTGAAGACATAATATGAGAAAGGTGACTGTAAAGGCATGGTTAAGTAAATCACAAGATTGCAATAGCTGTATTAGGAATCAATAATCAACAACAACCTCATTTTGATAAAATTAAAAGCAGTATACAACTAAATAAGCATTTTGTATTGGAAAAGTGCTTGATATAATAAAAATAAAAACTATGGAAGACTGAATAGAATACTTATGTCATTGGATCATATGTAATAAGAAATCTGAAGAAGAATAAATGAGTAATGGTACTTACTGTATATAAATGTCATTATAAAAGTATGGTACATTTGGATGTGGAACTTTGTTGCCTGTGTAGTAATTATGAACTGGGAGAAACACACCAATGTCTACATCTCCTTCATGGTGAAATTCTTCTTTGATTCTAAAATAACATTCAGAAGAGTTATAGGCACATACATGTATAAGATTTAACAAGTTGTTAACAATAATAACTAAAATAAAACATCCCACTAACACACATCTCTGCTGAGACATAAGTCAGATAAACCTAGATGGTAAAGTGCCCAGCAAAAATATGTGTCCTTATATGCTCTTCTGTCCTGTTGTTAAGTGAGGCTGTCACAGTAATCATCCTGAGCACAATTTTATACTTTTCCCACTACCAATAAAACTTCAGGAACTCTTTCTTCCTTTGGGCTCTACACCTGAGGCCCTGTATTCAAGTGAAAAACAAGCAGGAAAATATGTTTGTAGATTTTCTTTTTTACCTGGAGGTCCCATGATTTCATCTAAAACAACAGATAGTAAGAGTTCAGGGATTAAATCCTCTGTGGCTAATTTGGCCAAAAGAATAAAGCAAGAAAATTTACTTATAAAGAAAACCTGAGGTTGGTGTAAACAAGGTACATCAGAGGATAACAGTCTAAATGCAATGGATGAGAGAAAAGTCCAAAATACTATTCTGAAAAAACCTGACCAAATAATTGAGACATCATGATTTTCCAAACCAAAGAAAATCAATAGATTCTACCTCATTAGTATCTAAGTTTCATAGTTTTCTTTCTTCTATCATACATTTAGATATGCAGATTAGTATAAGGCTCACATTCGCTATAATAAACATATTTCTTTCTCTGAAAAAAATAATGGTCCTGCTAAATTATTCAGTTCTAAATGTGCCACATAATTGAGAAAGTCTGTTTTTTCTTTAGTTGCTGGCTCTAAACTACCACACCACTGCTTTTTTAACCTCAATAAATGATTGAGTAGATGTATTGTTCTTATCCTTTCCAGCATCTAGAGCAGTGGGTTTATTAACTACATACCCTCTTCTGAGAACATGAAGGTGATGAAAAACAATTAGATTTTCTGTATAAAGCATAATAATTTGAAGCCTTTAAATATATAATTTATCTAATACATCCAATAAAGCTCTAAAGTGTATGGCTCTATTCCCTAGTTTATAAGATAGGAAAAGGCAGTGACAGTACATTTTTTTTATGTTGTATCATTGAATGAATGACACAATCCATAAAAAAGCTTGCTGAGGAAAAGATAAAAAAGTGGAGTGAATAAAAATGAATAGAACCTTGTATAAGGCTTGATAACCATGATTATTTGTTCCCGAGTAATATACAGTGAAAGGCATAAGAAAACATTTTAAATACATAGTTAGCAGTAAGATTATTAGATCTCACCATCACTTGTGCTTCACATAAAGAACATAGTAAAAAATAATAGTATATTCAAACACGATATGTGTACATTTTGTAAATATCCATATGTGATGTGCTACATATGTGCAACACAGTGTGAACTTTATCATTTAGGTTCCATCATGTGATGTTTTCTGTTTTAGCTCATTATATTTTATATTGTTGTTACAATTTAGACTCATTCTTTTGTAATGAGGGACAGAAGTCAAGTGCAAACACAATTCTCAGAATATTATGAGTGTGACTACAGATGATACTTTTAGAAATAGAGGATATGGAGTCTAATTTAGTCGTCTTTTGTAACCAGGTAAGACATTCTGGGGAGAAACTTGGCCACCAACAGAATATCTCTTACAAAACTCTCTTTAGAGGCATTGGAATCATGTTCATGGAATTTACTGGTCTTAATATGGCCTCTGGCATTATTTATCAGTCAGCTTGGCATAATGATAAAATGTTTTTTCTAAAGTGAGATACTATTTATATAATTTTATAGAAAATTTTGACAAAGTTCTCCAAAAGATGGTATGTGCTTTTAATTAGCACCCAGGATGCTTATGCTTCTATTCTTAGTCACCAACTATAGAACAAATAACTATGTGATGCAAATTAGAATGTGACCACTCAATACTTCCTACAGTTATCCAGAACAATTCTTATTCCTGCAGTTCTTTATGTCCTGGTGATCTAAAAGTGTAGTTTCAGGAGCTACAAAAATACTGCCTGGAAACACAAAAAAAAATATTCCTTCAAATTAGAAATTTATATTTTAGCTTGGTCAATTTCAGATTTCAGTGCCTTTGTATAAAGAGACTAGTGTAGGAATAACGGTGCTAGGAGATATTTTTGGTTCACACTACAGAGTAAAATGTAGGTCATTTAACTACAATGAAGTTATAGAAGATTATGTCTGGATTACAGCAGATCCTTTAGAATTATGGTCTGTGTTACCATGTCTTGTAAATAATGCCAAAGGAAAACAGAAACTAATCAATGTATGATAACTCAGTGCATATGACATCCAAAATAAAGTTAAAAATCACAATCAAGGAAAGCATAAAGACTTACTTCGGGTCTTGTTTTTGATAGGAAAAATCATACAATGGGTGGGAGAAGTATAAGTTTACCAAACCACTCTTTGGTTATAAACACTTGTGTATAAGCTTGTATATATACTAGTATTACATTGATTTTAATATTTCTCATGGCTAACAACAGTGATGAATATATTGTTACTAATGTTATAAGAAAAAGACAATATTTCTCAAAAACATCAACATGTATTTCTAAATGTATACTAAACTTAACCTTTTGCTAAGATTGTTGTATCATGTTAGTTAGAACATGTTTGTTCTGGATATGGATGCTGAGCAGATACAACTTAGGATTTCTTTCCCTTTGGGGGAGGGGATGGGGAGGAGGGAAACTGGAGGCTTACTGGGAGGGGTTGCGAGGGGTAGAGAGAGGGAGCAAGAGAGTACATGGATTAAAAAGCTTTCATTATATATATATATATATTTAAAAAAATAGTTAATTAAGACAAAAAGATAGCCTACAGAATGGGAAAAGATTTTCACCAACCCAACAAGTGACAGATCACTGATCTCTAAAATATATAGAAAACTCATGAAACTAGAGCCCAAAACCTTGAATAAACCAATCAAAAAATGGGATTCAAACTAAAAAGGGAATTCTCAGCTGAAAATTACAAATGGCTAAAGGCACCTGAAAACAAGCTTGACATTTTTAGCCATCAAAGAAATGCAAATCAAAAGAATTTTGAGATATCACTTTAGATTGACTAAGTTTAAAGACACAAATGACAGACTACGATGAAGAGGTTGCTGAAAAAGGGGAACACACCACCATTGTTGGGGAGGGTGTAAGCTTGTTCAGGCAATTTGGAATGCAGTATGGCAGTATGGAGATTGATTCCACAAAACTGAGAATCAATCTGCCCAAGGATCCAGCAATACCACTACTGGGCATATATCCTAAAAATGCACATTTGCACTCAAAAGGCATTAGCTCAACTATGTTCAAAGCAGCATTATTCGTAATAACAAGAACCTGGAAACAACCTAGATGTCCCTAAGCTGAAGAATGGATTAACAAATTGTGGTACATGTACACAATGGAGTACTACTCAGCAGTAAGGAAAAATGATATCCTAAAATTTGTAGCCAAATAAATGAATTTAGAGAGTATCCTCTGAGTGAAGTAACACAAAAAAAGAAAGAGAAGCAGGGGGTGTACTAACCCATTAGTGGACTCTAAACAAAAAAATCAAAAAGCAAAGCATGCCCAAGCAAAGTATACCACAACCACAGGACAACTCGGGATCTGAAACACCTTGGACTAGCCCCTTGTATTCCATTCCCTACAGAGGAACATCTGACTCAGTCTTGATGCTGGGGTGAGGAAAGAAGATCTGTCTGGAGTGGATGCTCAACTAGGCCACCTTGGGACCCTGAAATTCTCGCCTTTGCTGGGGAGGAAATAAAATAATGGGGAGAAGAGAGTGTGACTAGGAGGGCAGAATGGTAAATGGAGTTTGAAAAAGGGGATAAATGGATAAAAATATGAATTTATTCTTAATAATAATAATAATAATATGGAAAAAACATACCTTGAAACAATACTTAAATTCATATAAAAATAACAAACACCCAAGATAGCTAAAACAGTCTTGTATAATGGAAAAACACCTGAAGGTATCACCATTTCTGACTTCAAACTATACAGCAAAAATACAATATAATACTAAAAAATAAATGATTATAGTTACTCCAAGGTATTTAATGCAATTTGCAGCTATTATAAAGGGTGATGTTTCCCTTATTTCTTTTCCATCCCTTTTATCTTTAGTGTATAGGAGGGCTACTGATTTCTTTGAGTTAATCTTGTGTACTGCTACATTGCTAAAGGTGTTTATCAGCTTTACAAGTTCCCTGTTTGAAATTGGTGGATCACTTATGTATACAATTATATTGTCTGCAAATAGAGATAGTTTCACTTCCTCTCTTCCAGTTTGTATCTCCTTCATCTCTTTTCATTCTCTTATTGCTTTAGCTAAACTTTGAGAACTTGGTGGAATAGAAAAGGGGAGAGAGGACATCCACTTTCTGATTTTAGTGGGATTGCTTTGAGTTTTGCTAAGATTATGATCATGTGTTTTTTTTCCTACAGTTTGTTTACATGATGGATGACATTTACAGTTTTTTGTATGTCACACCAGCCCTGAATTTCTGGGATGAAACCTACTTGATCATGGTGGATGATACTTTTTTATGCTGTTGTACACTATTTGTCATAATGTTGTTGTGAATTTTAGTACAAAAATTCAACAGGGAAATGGTTGTGTAATTCTCCTTGTTGTTGCACCTTTCAGTAACTTGGGTATTAGGGTTATTGTGGCCTCATAAAAACAGTTTGGCAATATTCCTTCAGTTTCTACCATATGAAAAG
>PVIH01005897.1:28696-52736 GCA_004025045.1 Sigmodon hispidus
TATTTTGTTATTTTTTTTTTTTTTTTTTTTTTTTTTTTTTTTTTTTTTTTTTTTTTTTTTTTTTTTTTTTGTTTTTTTTTTTTTTTTTTTTTTTTTTTTTTTTTTTTTTTTTTTTTTTTTTTTTTTTTTTTGCTTGGGAGGCTTTCAATGACAGCTTCAATTCCCTTTAGGGTTATTAGTGTGTTTAAGTACTTAATCTGACCTTCGTTTAATTTTGTTAAATGGTACCTGTTCAAAAAGCTGTCCACATCTTCTAGGTTTTCCCTTTTTGTGGAATATATATATATATATGTAGTATTATATGTAGTATAAATATATATATGCATATATATATTTTATTATGAATAAAGAAGTCACATGTTCTATCCTTGTATATCCTTATTCAAGGTCCCTTCCCCTTCCCACCACAACAGGACATTCTCTCTTCTCCACAACTCCCATCCCCACACTGGGCAGGCGGTCCCAAAGTCCCAAGGTCTGAATATTACTTATACTTAGTTCAGCCTCCACTCTTGGGCAATCTAGTTTTCTCCCCCCATCCTCAAGACTGAAACAGGTGATCTTCTAGCGGGAGTGGGATCCAAGAACTTAGGCCAAGGTGTTTCTGGTCCCAACCTGTTCAGTGGTTGTGGTTTGCAGCTTGGGCATGCTTTAATTTTTTGTTTGTTTGTTTGTTTGTTTAGAGTCCACTAATGAGTGAGTATATGCCCTGCTTGTCTTTCTGGGTTTTGAATACCTCGCTCAGCGGGATATTCTCCAAATCCATCCATTTGCTTGCAAATTTTAAGATATCATTTTTTTCTTACAGCAGAGTAGTACTCCATTGTTTAGATGTACCACAGTTTATTAATCCATTCTTCAGTTGAGGGACATGAATGTTGTCCAGGTTCTTGCTATTACAAATAACGCTGCTTTGAACATAGTTGAGCTACTGCCATTGGAGTACAACTGTGCATTTTAAGGTATACATCCAGAAGTATTATTGCTGGGTCGTTGGGTAGATTGATTCTCAATATTCTGAGAAATGGCCATACTGCATTTTAAAGTTGCTGAACAAGTTTAGACTCCCAACAACAATGAAGTAGTGTTCCCCTTGCTCCGCATCCTCCCCAGCATAGGCTGTCATCTGTGTCTTTTATCTTAGCCAATCTAAGAGGTGTCAGGTGGTACATCAAAATTGTTTTATGACTAAAACAATTCTTTGATGGCTAAAGATGATGAGCACTTTTTCAGGTGCCTCTCACCCTGAAATTCTTCTGCCAAGAGAATACCCTATTTGAATCAGAACCACATTTTTTGAGTTATTGAAGGTTTTGGGATCTAGATTATTAAGCGCTTTATATATATAGCAGGTCAGTCCTCTATCACTTGTAGGGTTGGTGAAAATCTTTTCCCATTCTGTAGGCTGTCGTTTTGTCCTATTAACAGTGTCCTTGGCTTTACAGAAGCTTCTCAGCTTCAAGACATCCCACATATTGATAGTTGGTCTTAGTGTCTGTGTTCCTGGTGTTATATTTAGGAAGTGGTCTCCTGTGCCAATTCATAGAAGTGTATTTCCCACTTTCTTTTCTCTCAAGTTTAAAGTGGCTGGTTTTATGTTGAGGTCTTTGATCCATTTGGATTTGAGATTTGTGCAGGGTGACAGGCTCGGTCCTATTTGCATTTTTTTTTTACACACTACCAGTCAGCTATGCCAACACCATTTGTTAAATATACTATCCTTTTTCCATTGAATATTTTGGGCCCCTGTTTCAAAGATCAGGTCTTCATTGGCTTTTGGATTAATGTCTGGATCCTCAATTCTGCTCCATTGATCCACAAGTCTGTATTTATACCAGTACCAGGCTGCTTTAATTACTTTACTTCTAAAGTATAACTTGAAATCAGGGATAGTGATGCCTGCTGAGGTTCATTTGTTGAACAAAATTGTTTTGGCAATCCTGGCTTTCCTGTTATTCCTAATGAAATTGTGTTTTGTTCTTTCAAGGTCCAAAAAATATTGTGTTGGGATTTTGATGGACAGTGCATTGAGTCTGTAGATTGCTTTTGGTAGAATTGCCACTTTTTCTATGTTGATCCTACCTATCTAGGCACATGAAAGAGCTTTCCATTACCTGATATTCTCTTCAATTTCCTTCTTCAGTGATTTAAAATTTTGGTCAAATAGATCTGTTACTTCTTTGATTATATTTACTGCAAGTTATTTAATACTATTTGAGGCTATTATGAAGAGTGATGTTTCCCTTATTTCTTTTTCAACTCTTATATCTTTAGTGTATAGAAGGGCTACTGATTTCTTTGAGTTAATCTTGTATCCTGCTACATTGCTGAAGATGTTTAGCAACCAAAAAATTCCTTGGAAGAGTTTTGTGTGTCACTTATGTATACAATCATATCATCTGAAAATAGAAATAGTTTCACTTTTTCTTTTCCAATTTGTATCCTCTTAATCTCCTTTCATTCTCTTATTGCTTTAGCTAAAACTTCAAGAACTATATTGAATAGATAATTGGAGAGAGGAATCCTTGTCTAGTTCCTGATTTTTGTGGGACTGCTTTGAATTTTTCCCTATTTAGATAGATGCTGGCTGTCCGCCTCTAGTAAATCGCCTTTATTATATTTAGGTATTCTCACTTTATTCCTGATCTCTCCAGGGCTTTAATCATAAAGGAGTGATGAATTTTGTCAAAAGCTTTTTCAGCATCTAAGGATATGATGATGTGGTTTTGTTTCTTTAGTTTGTTTATATGCTGGATAACAAATACGGTTTTTATATGTTAAACCAGCCATGCATTTCTGGGATGAAGCCTTCTTAGTTGTGGTGGATGATAGTTTTTACACATTGTTGTATACAGTTTACTAAAATTTTGTTGAGAATTTTTGCATCAATATTCATGAGGGAAATTGGTCTGTAATTCTTCTTGCTGTGTCTTTGAGTAGCTTGGGTATTAGGGCAATTGTGGCATCATAAAAGGAATTTGGAAATATTCCTTTATTTCTACTGTGTGAAATAGTTTGAGGAGTAATGATAATAATTCTTCTTTTAATGTCTGGTAGTATTTGGCACTGAAAGCATCTGGACCAGAGCTTTTATTATTGGGGAGGCTTTTAATGACAGCTTCAAATTTCTTAAGGGTTATAGGCCTGTTTAAGTAATAAATCTGATCTTCATTTAATTTTGGTAGATGGTACCTGTCCAGAAAGCTGTCCATTTCATCGAGGTTTTCCATTTGCGTGGAATACAGATTTCCAAAGTATGATCTGATAATTCTCTGGATTTCCTGGGGGTCTGTTGTTATGTCCCCCTTTTCATTTCTTATTTTGTTGATTTAGAAACTCTCTCTCTGCTTTTTGATTATTTTGGATAAAGGCTTATCTATTTTGTTGACTTTCTCAAAGAAGCCACTCTTAGATTCATAGATTCTTTGTACTTTTCTTTTTGTTACAATTGTATTGATTTTAGCTCTAAATTTGGTTATTTCCTGCCATCTACTCTTTCTTCTTGAGTTTGCTTCTAATTGTTTTAAGGCTTTAATCTGAGCTGTTAGGTCTCTAGTGTTGGATTTCTCTAGGTTGCTCATATAGGCATCTAATGCTATGAGTTTTCCTCTTAAGGCTGCTTTCATTGTGTCCCACAAGCTTTGGTATGTTGTGGATTTATTTTCATTACATTACAGGGAAACTTTGGTTATGTCTTCCTTCACGCAGTGGTGGTTCAGCTGCATGATGTTTAACTTCCATGAGTTGCAGGCATCCTTTAATTTTTGATGTTGTTGAACTCTAACTTTAGGTCTACGTGGTCTGATATGTTACAAGGGATTATTTACATTTTTTGTATTTGTTGATATTTGCTTTATGACCAATTGTGGGGTCAGCTTTAGAGAAAGTTCCATGAGGAGCTGAGAAATATATATATTCCTTTGCATTTGTGTGAAAGCTTCTGTATATCTATTAAATCCATTTGCATCATAACATCTGTTAGACTTCATATTTCCCTGTTGAGTCTCTGTCTGGTTGACTTATCCTGGGGTGAAAAGTGGGGTTTTGAAGTCTCCCTTTATTAAGGTGTAAGAATTGATGTGGGATTTGAGCTTTAGCAGTGTTTCTTTTACATATGTAGGTGCCCCTATATTAGGAGCATAAATATTTAAGATTGAAATCTCCTCTTCACCAATTTTTCCTTCTACAGATTCAATGCCCTGCCCATCAAAATCCCAACACAATATTTTTTTTGGAACTTGAAAGAACAATACTCAATTTCATTTGGAATAACAGGAAAGCCAGGATTGTCAAAATAATTTTACTCAACAAAAGAACCTCAGGAGGTATCACCATCCCTGAATTCAAGTTATACTGTAGAGCTACAGGAATAAAAACAGGTAGGTACTGGCATAAAAAAGACTTGTGGATCAATGGAATCGAATTGAGGTAATGAGCATTAACCCCCCAAAAAAATGAACAACTGATCTTTGACAAAGAGTCCCAAAATATTCAATGGAAAAAAGATATTATATTTAACAAATAGTGTTGGCATAGCTGGATGGCAGTGAATAAAAAGTGCAAATAGATCAAAGCCTGTCACCCTGAACAAAACTCAAATCCAAGTGGATCAAAAAACTCAACATAAACCCAGCCACTTTTAACTTGATAGAAAAGAATGTGGGAAATAAACTTCTTTGAATTGGCACAGGCGACCACTTCCTAAATATAACATCAATGGCACAGACACTAAGAGCAACAATAAGTGGGAACTCCTGAAGCTAAGAGGCTTCTGTAAAGCCAAGGACACTGTCAATAGGACAAAACAACAGCCTACAGAATGGGAAAAGATTTTCACCAACCCTCCAATTGATAGAGGACTGATCTCCAAAATAAATAAAGAGCTCAAGAATCTAGAGCCCAAAACTTTGAATAACCCTATCAAAAAGTGGGTTTCAGAACTAAAAAGGGATTTCTCAGCAGAATTAAGAATGGTTGAAAGGCACCTTAAATATTGCTCATCATCTTTAGCCATCAGAGAAATGCAAATCAAAACAACTTTGAAATACCACCTGATACCTGTTAGACTGGCTAAGATAAAAGATACAGAGGAGAGCCAATGCTGGAGAGGATGCGGAGCAAGGGGAACACTCCCCCATTGTTGGTGGGAGTGAAAGCTTGTTCATCCACTTTGGAATGCAGTATGGTGGTTTCTCAGAAAACTGAGAATCAATCTCCCAAAAGATCCAGCAATACCATTTCTGGGTGTATACCCTAAAGATGCACAGTCGCACTCCAAAGGCATTAGCTCATCTGTGTTCATAGCAGCATTATTTGTAATAGCAAGAACCTGGAAACAACCTAGATGTCCCTCAACTGAAGAATGGATTAACAAACTGTGGTACATCTACACAATGGAGCACTAGTCAACAATAAAGAAAAATGATATCCTAAAATTTGCAGGCAAATGGATAGATTTGGAGAATATCCTCCTGAGCAAACCCAGAAAGATAAGCAGTGGATGTAGTAACTCATTAGTGGACTCTAAACAAACAAACAAGAAAAAAAGCAAAACATGCCCAAGCTGTAAACCACAACCACTGAACAGCTTGTCATCAGAAACATCTTGGACTGACTCCTAGGATCCCACTCCACCTAGAGGAACACCTGACTCAGTCTTGAGGTTTGGGGGAGGAAACCTGATCTGCCAGGAGTGGAGGCTGAATTAAGAGATATTGGGACAGTAGTACCTTGGGACCACCTGCTGGGGGGGATGGGGAGTTGTGGAGAATAGAGCATGACCTGATGTGTTGGGAAGGGGAAAGGACCTTGTATAAGGTTATACAGGATAGAAAGTGTGACTTCTTTGTTCATAATAATAATAATAATAAACACAAAAAAAGAAAAAAACTAATTTAGATAAAAAGTTTGGACTCAGAAAACTAAGATAATCATTTTTTAAATTTTGCTAAATAGAAATAGGCTAGATTTTTAAACTGTAGTTCCTGCTTGATAGCTGTTTTGTTAAATGTAAATTTGCTATGTAAAATTGAAACCTTCATTTTTTATTAAATAAAAAAGGGGAAGCTATGTGGGATGTATTTTTGTATGCTGTGAGTATGCTTTTTTACCACAGGTTAACAAAAAGACTGTTTTGGCCTATGACAAGACAGCTTAGAGGCAAGTATGAGATCAAAGCAGAGAAAAAAAGATGAAGGGGAGCAGAGGCAAAGGGACGTTGTAAGCAGTTTTATATTTTTTCTCGGTATAGTAATCTGGACTGGCAACTATGTTCTTTTGGTGTCTGTAAACCATCTGACCAGAATATTCTGGCTATCATTGTGTTCATTGAGTCATCTGGTGCTAATCTGATGGGAATGACTTTATAAGTAACTTGGCCTCTTTCCTCTGCAGCTCTTAGTATTATTTCTTTATTCTATATATTTAGTGGGTTGATCATTAGGAGGTGAGAAGACTTTTATGAGGGTACAAGTCAATTTGGTGTTCTGTAAGATTCTTGTATTTTTGTAGGCATTTGCTTCCTTTGTTATGTTGAAAAAGTTGTCTTTTTTTCTTTTATGATTTTATTAAAAACATTATTTGTCCCTTTGAGCTAGCATTCTTTTCCTTCAGTTAAACTTATTCTTAAGCTTGATCTTTTTATAGTGTTTTATATTTACTGGATTTTTTGTGTTATGTCTTTTTGGTTTTAGTCATTTTTTTGACTAATGAATCTATTTCCACTATTGAATTTTCTACCCAGTGATTCTTTCTTCCATCAGGTTCCTTTTATTTTTCTAAGGAACTTTCTATATCATCTTTTAAGGCTTCTATTATCTTCATAAAGTTGCTTGGTCGTTTACGTCTCCTTCTTCATTGCCATGACCAGGTCTTGTTGTAGAACCACCAGATTCTGATGGTGCCATATTGTTCTTTATGATATTGTGTGTATTCTTGCACAGGCACCTACCCATTGCTTCTTTGGATCCCTGCAGTATATTCCTAAATCTCAAAAACCTAATTTTGAGCAATTAATTCTGGCTGTATCTATGTTTAGGAAACCTCTCTTGGTCCAAAATAAGTTCTTGGTCCTCTAGGACATAGTGTATTGTGTGTCTCAATGACCTCATTTAATCCAGTAGGTGCTGAAATACTGTAAGTCTTAGGTTGCCACTTTTGATCAAGTAGGTGATGAGGAACTGAGGGACTTTGTTAGATGGTATTGATCCAATAGGATCTGAAAAACTCTCTTAGTCTCTTGGTCTGATGTGTGCATATGATCTCTGGGTTTCTGGTTGCCTCTGTGGTTACCAGGTGTTGGGGTAAATTGAGGGATGGTGTGACATTTTGAAGCTGGAATGGTCCTGCAAGCTGTGTTTTCTGGGGATTCTGTCTTGCAGGGGTTTTCCCTGATGTACTTGATTTAGGGCCGAGATAACTAAGATGAAGTTCCAAGGGCTATGTCATATGGACAGAGTCCCAGAGACATAGATCTCTGCATGAGCTATGTGAAGCTTTACTTACCATTTAGTCTAATGGGTACAGAAGACTTGTCTCTCCACCTATATTTCTGTAATGAATCTAAATACTACTATTCTCATGAGAAGTGGATAATCAATTCTAATATCCCACAACTTCACAATTTGTTCTAATTTGTATGTGCAATATTCTTATTATATCTGAGGTAAAATAAATCAGAACATGGTCTTAATTCAAAATTTTTTGCCAGCTTTCTATAATGAAGGTTAAAAACAATGTGGCTGTCATTTGTATTACCTCTCTTCATAATTGTCTTTTCATTTCTATAGACTGTTTAATGATTGACAATTTTGCACGTAAAGTGTTTTCTTTACATATTTGGTTATATATTTTAGACATTCAACCTTGTATAATGTGTAGCTTTCACTGATCTTTGCATATTCTATAGATTTTCTGATCTTTAAAATATAATTTGCATTTTAATAAAGAAATTAATTTTATGTGCACTGATTTGTTATTTCTTGAAACAATAATCTATGTAGTTTAAGTGATTTTTAAACAATTACTCCTTTATCTGCAATTTCTAAAATTTTCTTTTATAGGTTTCAGTGTTTCAAGATATTACTGAAATTTTTAATTTATTTTGAATTTGTGTCTGTACAGGATGAAACATATCTAACATGGCAAAGTTAGAGCATTTCGATCTGTAAGTTAATGTATAGTTTTGCCAAATTATGATTTTTGAACTTCAGGAAATGTTTTTCTGATACCCTCATCAAAAATCACATGTGTATGCCTATTTAGAAAAGTTTTGAGTTAGATTCCTTTAAAAAAAAAACCTTGGTTAACTGGAAATTGGCATGTCCCTATGAGCATGATATAGATCTATTAAGAATGTTTAATAGCTGGATGGTAGTGTGTAGAAAAATGCAAATAGATCCAAGCCTATCACCCTGCATTAAACTCAAATCCAAGTGGATCAAAGACCTCAAAATAAATCCAGCTACACTGAACTTGTTAGAAAAGGAAACAGGAAATGTACTCCAACAAATTGGCACAGGTGACTACTTTCTAAATATAGCACCAGTAGCACAGACTGTAAGAACAACAATCAATAAGTGGGACCTAGTGAAACTGAGAAACTTCCGTAAGGTCAAGGTCATGGTCAATAAAATAAAACAACAGCCTACAGAATGTGAAAAGATTTTTACCAAGCCTACAAGTGACAGAGGATTTATCTCTAAAATATTTAGAGAACTCAAGAAACCAGAGCCTCAAACCCTTAATAACCCAAGTAGAAGAGAGGACTCACAACACAAAAGGGGAATTTTTAGCAGAAGAATTAGAAATGGCTGAAAGGCACATGAAAAAGTGCTCAACATCTTTAGTCATCAGAGAAATGCAAATCAAAATAACTTGAGATACCACCTTACTCCTGTCCGAATGGCTAAGATTAAAAACCCAGATGAAATCCTACACTGGAGAGGATGCAAAGCCATGGAAACACTCCTTAATTGTGGTTCAGCCACTCTGTAATGCAGTATGGTAATTTGTCAAAAATCTGGCAGTCAGTCTTCCCAAGGATCCAGCAATACTACTTTTAGGCATACACCTAAAGGGTACACATTTGTACCCCAAAAGCATTAGCTAATCTGTGTTCATAATTTGTAACAGGAAAAATCTGAAAATTACCTAGGTGCTGCTCAAATGAAGAATAGATTAACAAACTATGGTACCTCTACATGATGGTATACTACTCAGCAGTAAGAAAAAATGATACTCTAATTTTTGCAAGCAAATGGATGGATTTGTAGAATATCCTCCTGAGCAAGGTACCCCAACCCCAGAAGGAGAATCAGGGGATGTACTCACTTATTTGTGGATTTAAGAAAAAAGAATGTCACTGTACATAAAAGCTCAAGGCTAGAACATATCTAAATGACACAGTACTTCAATACTTCATTGATGGCCCCTGCAAGGGGTGTAGGTGAGGAAAGACTTGCTTTCTTTTGGATCTGACCACATGGAGTTTAATTATGCTCTAGCAAGTAAATGAGCACCATGAATGGGTATTTATGTAAAAGGGGAGCTCATAAGTGTGGGTATGAATCTGAGAGGACTGATAACTGAATTTAATGGGGTTCATGATATTAAATCACCAAACAATAAATATATAAATAAAAATTTTAAAAAGACACCTATTTTTTAATGTTTTCATCATCAGAAAAATTCAAATTAAAACAGCCCTGCAATATCATCTAACACTTGTCAGAGTGGCTAAGAAAAAAAATCACTAAGGAACAGCCTTATTCTAGAAGCCATGTGAATGAAGTATGTAAAAGACTCCTTAATTGCTGGTGTGAATATAAACTTCTACAATAAATTTGGAAATAAGTATTGCTCTATCTCTGAAATTGAAAATCAATCTACTTTATGATCCAGCAATATTACCTTTGGGCACTTACCCAAAACTATACATTAATATTGCAATTATGTTTGCTCAACTATGTTTATGGCAGCATTACATTTAATAAACAAAACCTGGAAATAGCACAGATGCTCTTCAACTGAAAAATAGACTAAAAAATATGTGGCATTATTTTCATTTCTCTCAATCAGCTGCCAGGACAGCTAAATCACTCCTCAGGTCTGCGCAACAGAATAGAAACAATGTGCCTCAAACTCATTGTAGCTCTAGCTGCAGGTAAGCAGGATCTCTACATACCAGCCTGACTATCACCACCAATTATTGGACTCTGCAGCTCAAAAGCCCCACTCTATTCTCCAAACACCCATTATAGCAACCTCAGCAGATTTTCGAGACTGTCTTAAGAGCTGCCATTACAAGGGTAAGATTTCCTACACCAAGGTGGTCAGATAGACCATGGAAGTCGGTTCCCAACTCTTGGTAACAGAACAAACACTTCTCCCTAAACTCATCATAGGTCCAGCTGCAGTAAAAATATTTGGAACCAAGTATGAAAGCTTGACTGTCACCATATTGCTAGCCCTGAATATATCACCCTCTTCTTTCTTTTTTTGAAATATTTTTATTTAATTGTATATTTATTATTTGGTGAGTTTATATCATGCACCCAATCAAACAAATTTATCAGATCTCTTAGATTCTTGCCCATTCTTATGATCTCCCCATTTGTAAAAACACCCATTCATGCTGCTCATTTACTTACTGCAGCATAATTACCACCCTGTGGTCAGATCCTTAAAGAAAACAAGTCTTTCCTCACCCACACCCCTGCCAGAGGCCATCAATACAGAAGTGAGGCACTGTGTCATTTAGCTATATTCTAGCCTTGAACACTTGTGTACAATGTTCTCTCTCTCTCTCTCTCTCTCTCTCTCTCTCTCTCTCTCTCTCTCTCTTTTAAGTTCGATAATGAGTGAATACATCCCCCACTTCTCTTTCTGGGATTGTGATGCCTAACTCAGGGTGATATTCTTGATATCCATCCATTTGCCTGTAAATTTTAGAATATAATCTTTTCTTACTGCTGACTAGTACTCCATTGTATCCATTCTTCTCTTGCAGTCCATCTAGGTTGTTTCCAGGTTCTTGCTATTACAAATAATGGTGCTATAAATATAGTTGAGCTAATGCTTTGGCCCCTCTATTTCTAGAACAAAACCATCCCTGCAGCATTCAATCCCTGCAACCTCAGTGGCTTCTTGAGACACAGATTCTGGAGTGGTTCCTCAAAAAAGCTATACTTGCAGGTTTTAAATGTTCTCTCAGATACACATTCCAACAGATCCAATTTCTCCAACAGCTCCCACTGTATCAGAAGCAAATTTTGCTCCTAAACCAGCTCCAAAAAACACAATGTTTGGAAGAGAGATGGGTAGACACCAGTGAAAAATACATTCAACAACATAGATAACAATATGACACTACTTAAACCTAGTGATTCTACAACAGAAAACTTGAACATTCCAATACAGATTAAAGAAAGTAAAGCAATATTTACAATAACCTTAATGATGATAGAGATCTTCCAAAAAGAAATTGAAGAAGAAATAAAAAAAGTATTTTAAAAATTGAAAAAAGTCATACAAAAATTTGAATAAATCAATTTATTAAAGAAAGCTAATGAAAATATCTAAGAAAATGATGAAGGAAATACTTCAAGACTTAAAATGCCACAAACCATGAATACTTGATATAGAAAATTTGAATAAATAAACAGAAACCATAGATGCAAGCATAACTACCAGAATGCAAGAGATGGAGGAGAGAAGCTCTGGTGTAGATGACACAATAGATGAAATAGATACACCAGTCAAAGTAAAATTAATGTCAAAAATTCACAACCAAAATTGCAATGGAATGTGGAACACCATGAAAGGAGCAAACCTAAGAGTAATAGAAACCAAATATTGAGAAGATTATTAGCTAAAGGGTACAAAATATGTTCAACAAAATTATAGAACGAAACTTTTCCAACCTAAAAATCAAAATGCACATGGAAATACAAGAAACTTATAGAACACCAAATAGGCTAAAACTCCCAAAAAAGCTAGTTTCCCCATATTAATCAAAATGCTAAATAAACTTACATAAAGAGAGAATATTAAGACATTCAAGGGAAAGAGACAAGATTACCTATAAAGACAGAAACATCTGAGTAACACCTGACTTCTCAGTGGAGACTCTGAAAGTTAGAAGGTCCTAATCAAATATTATAAGGAATCTAAGAGAATATGCATGCCTCTAAAACTTCCAACATCCATAGATGGAGTAAACAAGATATTGCATTACAAAACATATCCACAAATACTGCCTGACAAAAAACACTACCGGGAAAAGTTGAAGCTAAAGTAGTTTCATACATCCACAAAACCACATAAACAGAAGCACCTACATATGTTGAATAAAAGCCTAGTAAAGCATAAATTGCACAGCAAAAATTACAAATTAAAAGTGGAAGACTACAGGACCCCACTCTCTCACTTGGACAGGTCTTCCAGACAGTAATCTAACAGAGAAATCAGGGATCTAACTGATGTTATGACTCAAAAGAACTTAATAGTCACATAAAGTATTTTCTACCCAAAACAAATAAATACACCTTTGTTTCAGCATGCCATGGAACCTTCTTTAAGGTTTATACATACTCATGCATAAATCAAATATAAGTAGAGAAAAAAAGTAACAAGCCCTGTATATTATCTGATCATCATGATTTAAAATTAGAGTTCAACAACAACACAAAATATGAAAATCTCTGAAAGTCATTGAAACTGAAGAAATGTCAACTTGACCTATGGTTCCAGAAAGAAAAAAGAAAAAAAAAATAAAGACTTTTAAGAATTTAATAAAAATAAATATGCAACATAGCTAAACTTAAGAAACACAATGAATCGCGCTTCCGCCATCTTTCCAGCTTCAGTCCGACGAGCACAGAGAGTCTTCTGGAAGGATCGCCGCGATGGCCGCCCAGGGAGAGCCACAAGTCCAGTTCAAGCTCGTCCTGGTGGGGCGAGTTCGAGAAGAAGTATGTAGCCACCCTGGGCGTGGAGGTGCATCCGCTCGTCTTCCATACCAACAGAGGACCCATCAAATTCAACGTGTGGGACACAGCCGGCCAGGAGAAGTTCGGGGGCCTCCGCGATGGCTACTACATCCAAGCCCAGTGTGCCATTATAATGTTTGATGTAACATCAAGAGTCACTTACAAGAATGTACCTAACTGGCATAGAGATCTGGTACCAGTGTGTGAAAATATCCCCATTGTATTGTGTGGCAACAAAGTGGATATTAAGGACAGAAAAGTGAAGGCAAAATCTATTGTCTTCCACTGAAAGAAGAATCTTCAGTACTATGACATCTCTGCCAAAAGTAACTACAACTTCGAAAAGCCTTTCTTCTGGCTCGCCAGGAAGCTCATTGGAGACCCTAATTTGGAGTTTGTTGCCATGTCTGCTCTTGCCCCACCTGAGGTGGTCATGGACCCAGCTTTGGCAGCACAGTACGAGCATGATTTAGAAGTTTCTCAAACAACTGCCCTCCCGGATGAGGATGAAGACCTGTGAGAAAGTGAAGCTGGAGCCCTTCGTGAGAACTCTAGTTTTATAGGCAACTGTCCTGTGATGTCAGCGGTGCAGCGTGTGTGCCACCTTATTTAGCTAACCAGATCGTGTACTTCATTGGGATGCTGAAGGAAATGAATGGGCTTCGGAGTGAATGTGGCAGTTAACATACCTTCATTTTTTTGGACTTGCATATTTAGCTGTTTGAAACACAGTTGTTTCCTTTCTGAATTTCAAAAATAAGACTGCTACAGTCACATCACACTATTGAGTCAATGGTGAAATCTTGTTTGTTACTGTCGTTCCCATTCTTTTTGTTTAGAATCAGAATAAAGTTGTATTTCAAATAATCTAAAAAAAAAAGAAAAGAAACACAATGAAAGCAGTACTAAGAGGAAAGTTCATAGCATAAGTGCCTATATATAAAATTTAGAGAAATCTCACACAAGCTACTTGACATCATTCCAGAAAATGATGCACAAAAAGAAATAAACTCAACAAGAAAGACTAGAAGACAGGATATGAATAAAATTCAGGGCTAAAATCAGTGAAATTTGCACATAAAAGAAAATACAAAAAAATCAATGAAGAAAACAGTTGTATTTTTTTTTTTTGAGGAAATCAAGAAGATAGACAAACTCTTATCCATACTAACCAAAAAGCAGAGAACCTCAGAATTGACAAAATCAGGAAAGAAAAAGGAGACTTAACAACAGAAACAGAGAGCATTTCTAGAATTATTAATCATACTCCAAAAAAACTGTTCTCCACGAAATTGATGAAAATAAAGAAATAGTCAATTTTCTGGATATTTATCACTTACAAAAATTAAAGAAGACCCAATAAACACATTAAATTTACCCATAACTTTAAACACATGGAAGTATACATTAAAAGTTTTACAATAACACCAAAAAACTTAGGGTGAAACTGTTTAAGCACAGATTCTACCAGAATTCCAAAAAAAAAAAAAACGAATTAATAAAAATACATTTTGAATTGCATCACATACTAGTCATAGAAGAAAAACCAGTGCCAAACCCTTTTAATGAGGCAACAATCATCCTGACACTTAGACCACACAAAAATGCAACAAATAAAGAAAATTAGAAACAAACCTTTCTTATAAACATTGATGTAAAAGTCAATAAAAATCCTGACAAACCATGTCTATGAACACAGGAAAAATCAGTCGACATGATGAAGTAGGTTTGATCCAAGATATGCAAGAATCTTTCAATGTACAAATACCTGCCATTGTCATCCAGCATATAAACAACCTGAAGAAAAGAATCACAAAATTATCTCATCACATGCTGAAAATGACTTAAAGAAAATTAACAACATTTTATAATAAAAAATTTGGAAAAAACAAGGCTACAAGAACACACCTATATGTAATGAATTCAATGTAGAATAAGCCTACTGGCAACATCAATCTAAGTGAAGAGAAATTCAAAGTTACATAGTATCACTGCTATCAAGAACAAGACAAGGGGAGAAGGCCTGAGGACTTTGTATTTCAGACTCTGTGCAGAGGTGAGGTGAGCAGGCCTCAGTGCCAGATTCCTTGCCTTGAAAGTTGTGTTCTGGGACCAGGATCGGTCTGTGCATGACCCCAGACAATCCTTAGCAGATGGGACTAGGGTTTGGCTGTGAGGGGCTACTCCAGAGACACCTAAAAGAGGGGACATTGCATGGCCAGCCCTACCTCCAGGACCAACTGCTTCATCAGAGAAGGATTGAGGCCTCGAAATTCAGACCCCTGCCCAGAGGAGAAAAGGAGATAGAGCAGACCCCTACCCAGAGGAGAATAGGAGATAGAGCAGACCCCTTTATTAGAGACACAGGAGACACATAAGCCCTTTTCTCATTACTGACTAAGAGCCACCTAATTGTGGACCACTGAAGCCATGGGCAGATGCCAGTGCAAAAATACATATAATAATATAAAGAACAACAAGGCAACTCCAGAAGAAACCAGTGATTCTACAACTACAAGACCGGAACAGAGCAATGAAGAGAAAGCAGAAGGAAAGAACACCAAAAATACCTTTATGATGATCATTGAAGACTTCAAAGAAGATATAAAAAATTTCCTTTAAGTAATACAAGAAAATGCAAACAAAAAATTGGAAGAGATGAACAAATCCTTGAAAGAAAACCAAGAAAGGGTAAACTAAAAAATGAAAGAAACATCCCAGGAACTAAAAACTGAAATAGAAGCAATAAAAAAGGCACAAAATTAGGCAAAGATGGAAATAGAAAATCTGAAGAAAAGATCTGGAAATACAGATACAAGCATAACCAACAGAATCCAAGGGATAGAAGAGAGAATCTCTAGAGTGGAAGACTCATTAGCTGAAATAGATACATCAGTCAAAGAAAATACTAAAACCAAAAACCAGACTTGTGGATCAGTGGAATAGAATTGAAGATCCAGACATTAACCCAAAAACCTATGAACACCTGATCTTTGACAAAGAGGCCCAAAACATTCAATGGAAAATAGATAGTATATTTAACAAATAGTGTTGGCATAGCTAGATGGAAGTGTGTCGAACAATGCAAATAGATCCAAGCCTGTCACCCTGCACAAAACTCAAATCCAAGTGTATCAAAGACCTCAACATAAAACCAGCCACTTTAAACTTGATAGAAAAGAAAGTGGGAAATACACTTCTACGAATTGGCACAGGAGACCACTTCCTAAATATAACACTAGTGGCACAGACACTAAGACCAACAATCAATAGGTGGGATCTCCTGAAGCTAAGAAGCTTCTGTAAAGCCAAGGACATTGTCAATAGGACAAAACGACAGCTTACAGAATGGGAAAAGATTTTCACCAACCCTACAAGTGATAGAGGACTAATCTCTAAGATATATAAAGAGCTCAAGAATCTAGAGCCCTAAACCTTGAATAACCCAATCAAAAAATGGGATTCAGATCTAAAAAGGGAATTCTCAGCAGAGGAATTACGAATGGCTGAAAAGCACCTGAAAAAGTGGTCATCATCTTTAGCCATCTGAGAAATGCAAATCAAAACAACTTTGATATACCACCTAACACCTGTTAGATTGGCTAAGAAAAAAGGCACAGATGACAGCCTATGTTGGAGAGGATGCGGATCAAGGGGAACACTACTTCATTGTAGTGGGAGTGTAAACTTGTTCAGCCACTTTGGAATGCAATATGGTGGTTTCTCGGAAAATTGAGACTCAATCTCCCCAAGGATCCAGCAATACCACTTCTTGATGTGCACTCTAAAGATGTACAATCACACTCCAAAGGCATTAGCTCAACTATGTTCATAGCAGCATTATTTGTAATAGCAAGAACCTGGAAACAACCTAGATGTCCCTCAACTGAAGAATAGATTAACAAAATGTGGTACATCTACACAATGGAATACTACTCAGCAGTAAGAAAAATGATATCCTAAAATTTGCAGGCAAATGGATGAATTTGAAGAATATGATTCTAACAAGGTATCACAAACTCAGAAAGATAAGCAGGGGATGTATTCACTCAATAGTGGTCTCTAAACAAACAAACAAGAAAAAAATCAAAGCATGCCCAAGCTGCAAGCCACAACCACTGAACAGCTTGGGATCAGAAACACCCTGGACTGACCCTTCGGATCCCACCCCAACTATAGGAACACCTGACTCACTCTTCAGGGAGGGTGGACAAAACTGGTTTTGCCAGGAGTGGAGACTGAACTAAGCATTATTGGATCAGTGTGACCATGCGTCTATCTGCAGCCTGCCCAGGGATGGGATGGGGAGTTGTAGAGAAGAAAAAATGACCTGATTTGGTGGGAGGAGGAAGGGACCTTGAATGGGCATATACAGGGATAGAAAAAAAAATTCCAGAGGGAAAGCTGAACACAAAGTAATTTTATGTGTAGCAAATTATTTGCATTATCACCCTTGATAAGCCATGCTTATGATTTTTATTTTCTTTATAGTTATTGTTAACTTATCAGCATTTTAAACTCAATTTACTGTTTTTCTTGATAAATACAAAATAAAAAAAAGGATTACACAAAAGAGCCTAAGGCTTTCAAAATGCCAACATTAGTATATCCAGTAACTTTAAAGAAAATTGAAAACTAATAAAACTGATAAAATATTTTCAGAAGTTTAAAAAAAAAAAGATTTGGGCTCTAGTTCTTGAGTTCATTATATATGTTAGAGATCAGTTCTCTGTCACTTGAAGGGTTGATGAAAATCTTTTCCCATTCTGTCTGTGATATTTTGTCTAATTGCCTATGTCTTTGGCTTTATTGAAGCATCTCAGTTGCAGGAGGTTCCACTTATTGATTGTTGTTCTTAGTGTCCATGACACTGGTGTTTTATTTAGGAAGTGGTCACCTATGCCAATGCATTGGTGGGATATCCCATTTTCTTTTATATGAGGTTCAGCATGGCTGGCTTTATGTTGAGTTCTTTGATCCACTTGGATTTGAGTTTTGTGCAGGGGATAGATCTTGTATATATTTGCATTTTTCTACACACTACCATAGAGTAATGCCAAAACCTTTTGTATCTTTTTTCTATTGAATATTTTGAGCTTTTTCTCAAAGATCAGGTATTTATAGTTTTTCAGGTTTATGTGAAGATCTTCAGTTCGATTCCATTGATCCACATGTCTGTTTTTAGCTGAGTACCAGGCAGTTTTTAATACTGTAGTAGTAATAGTATAACTTGAAGTCAGGGATGGTCATGCCTCCTAAGCTTCTTTTATTGAACAATATTGTTTTGGCAATCCTGGCTTTCCTGTTATTTCAAATCAAATGAAGTATTGGAGTTCCAGGTCTGTAAAAATTTGTGTTGGAATTTTGATGGGAAGTATGTTGTATCTGTAGATTGCTTTTGGTAGAATTGCCATTTTTTTCTATGTTGATTCTCCCTATCCAGGATCATGGGAGATTTTTCCATTTTGTGATATCCTCTTCAATTTCATTTTTCAATGATTTAAATTTTTTGTCGAATACACCTGTTACTTTTTTTTTTAGATACTCCAAAGTATTCCATACTATTTGCAGTTATTATAAAGTGTGATGTGAGGAGGACTTGAACAGAAAGATTTGTCTTGTCCTTCTGTTCTTTGTGTTCCTGCCTTCCATTTGCTTCCTTCCCAGATTCAGGTCCACGCTGAAGACCCTGTTGGCCAGGGCAAATTGGCACCCAGAGTGTCTGAATCCACAGGATGGAACAAATGTCTCACCATTAAGAGGACGGCCATCAATTAGACATTGAATTGCCACAGATCGCCTAGAGTCAAGATCCTGCACTGTGACCGCCATGGGAAATGCCCAGCCTGTAAGTCAGGTCTGAGGAGAATCACAGGTGAAGATTCAGTTAAGTGATTCACCAAGGGGCAGGCATTAGTCAAGAATGGGGTGTTCTTGTCAGGGCTTAAGGAAGCTCTTCAAACATGAAGAACCAGGGTGAAAAAAAAATGAACAAAAAGAAAAAGGGGCTTAAGAGTTTTTTTTTTTTAATTTATTGGTAACATCTGCCCCTGGTTTCGACAAGAGGGGACAATTGATGTGAAAAGATGGGGAAAGGTAGGTAATTGTCTCCAGGATTATAATGCTTTTGGGCCACTTTAGACATTTTCTTATTGGAATTTAGTGAATGATGTTTTGAGGATATATAATAAGGAACTTCTACAGTGTTAAAATATTGTGTTTTTTATACTTATTGGCCTGAGAGGACAGGTCTGATGCAGGTGAAATGCTGATGGTGTCTTTAAGTTAACTCTTAAAAGAGTATGAAGGTAGTAAGAGCATGAAAAGTTTTGATCAAGAATCCAGATGCCTCCCAACACTTGGGAGATAGAGATAGATGGATCTCAGTAGCCAAGGCTACACAGAGAATCCTGCATTATATCTAGCTTCTTTTCTCAGCATAATGTTTTGGCGTTCATTTATGTAGCATGTGTTAGTATTTTCTCCTTTATTATTTCTAAATGCTACTGCATAAACTATATATTGCATTTTGTTTATGAACCTGTAATAGGGGAGTACATATTTTTATTTTTCTTGGCTAAATTCCAGGAAGTAAGATTGCAGAGTCATGTGTCAGTTTATGTTTCTTATATACTTGAGGAACTGCCAATGTTTTCTAAAAAGGCTGTATTCTGGCCTTTAGTTCCTGGTATAGCCAGGACAATAGGCATGTTATACCATGTCTCTTTTACCTTTTCTTTAGAATTTTGCTACTGTACCATGAATGTGGTTTAGTTACAATCTCTTATAAATACCACCCTGCTAAGTTGTTCTGTCTCATTGCCTGACTATATTAAATGTAATTCCATAAAGATTTAAGCTTAACTTACAAACATTTGATATCGTACAGTATAAAGTTTTAACACCTTATGCTATTGAAAACCTCCTTTTTGGGCTTGTCACTACCAAGCCCTAGGCTTCAAGGCTCAACTGTAGCAGGAGCCTTCAGTTTAACCTGCCTTAGGCTCTAGAGGCCTAGGCAGCCATGGTTTTTAGCATAAGAATAAAGGCAAGGCTCCAGGCCACATAGCAGGTTTCTGAGTAGCATAGACTCTAGATATTCATGACACTCGTGGGTACAAGACAATAATTCAGAATGTACTTTTTATGTGCTCAAAAATATGTGATTTTAATAATCACTATCCTTCCTCCAAAATTGATTGACTTTTTAAAGACTGATTCAGTGTCTTTTCCCAGAGTTATTTCATTATGACCTTTAAAGAATGCTAGAAAGGGCTGTGGTGGTCTCTCCACCGCAAACAGAGGTGCAAATCATAGCAGCCAAATCAGCTCATGTGACATAGTTTCTAGCTGTACAGCTGGCCTTAATACATATTCTCCTGAACTATTTAATCTGTTCACTGATATTCAATATATGGCATGGATCCTTGGCCCTTTAGAAACAGCTAGCTATATGGCGCCTGTGAGTAAAGTATGTCAGCTTTCATTAAAAATACAGGCTTTTGTGGGATAGAACTCAGCTACTCTATGTGGGATATTTACAGGTTCATTTTGACCTTCCTAGTGAAGGCAATGTCTGTGCTGATCAGTTTACTAAATCAACATATGTTATGGTTAATGCATTTGCTAATGTATTTTAAGTTCATCAAAAAATTCATCTTAATGCTGGATCTTTGAAATTTCATTTCAAGATCACAAAGAACCAAGCCATTAAAATAGTCAAACAGTGTTCTTTGTGAATGGAATTTCTGTCAGTTACCTATTTTGGAATGAATCCTTGGTGCATTTTGCTCCTAATCATATTTGGCAGAGAGATGTTACTTATATTCCCTCCTTTGGAAGGATGGTCTATGTTCATATTTCTGTTGATACTTGTTTTCATCTTAACTTTTTCCCTCTGCACATTCTGGGGAAAAGGCTAAGAATGTTAAAAGCTGTTGCTTATAGTTTCCAAAAGAATGAAAATAGATAAAGTTTTGCCAAATTTTGTGCTGAAGACTGAGATTTCTTATAATTTTTATGGGTCTGACAATTGTGAAAGCAACTCTCATTACATTCTTAAAGTTTGTCTCTTAAAACTAAGAAGGGAGAGTATGCAGTCACACCCAAAGACTATTTATCCTTCATTTTTTTATATTTTAAATGTTCTAACTGTGGATTCTCAGTCACTGCAGCTGATGGATACTGGAAGCTTAGCAAAGTGGCCTTATCTCAGGTTCAATGAAAAAATTTGTCAGATGGCACTTAGAACAGACCCAGTTCTGGTGTTGGGGAGAGGGTCTATTTGTGTTTTTTCCACATGATGCAGACTTTCACAGGATGCAGATGGCCTGCACCTCAGAATACTCCTAGAATCCTAGGACAGAGTCAAGGATCTCCTGCTGACTGAAGCTGACAACTCAAAGTGGAGAGCAGAGGAGCAGCTGCCCCACCCTCTCAGCAGAAACCAAATCTACAGTTCTTATCTTTCAATGCAAATTTTTCTCAGACCTTGAAGCTGGTTGTTTTCCTTTTCCAGAGTGTGGTTCTGTTCTTTGGCTGGAAAGAATTATTCTTTAGATGTATGCCTTCTTCTTACTGTGTGCTAACCTACCCTCTAGACTCTTTGCATTAGAGATAGTATGGCTAGGTTAGAGAAGGATTGGAGCATAGGAAAAAGCAAAGAGAGCAAGAGGAAGGATGGTTTAAAAGCTGGTTTTCCATCTCCCTTGGCTTGCTACCTTTAACCTTTCCCTTTTAGAACACTTTATAGAATTTTTGCTTTATTGGCTTTTGGACCATGGGCATTTAACAAGCTCACTACCAACAGGTAGACTCCCTGGCCTCCATACCCATAAAGGTCTGTTACTTTACAGATCAAGGGTTCATGAACCCTCAGGCGATGAGGTTCCTACGGAAATGCATAGTATTCAGAGCTAAGCAAGCTTGCTTGCAAGCAAGCCTGGGTACCAATGAGGGTGCGAGGTGAAGCACTGCAAGGAGAGGACCATGTATTCTGTCTCTGAATCTCCTGAAGAACAAGCCTGATTGCATAGAGGTTCATGTCCAAATATATTATTATTAATAACCTAGCCCCTCTCCTCCTAAAAAGGACATCTGCCATGTGGAAAGGAAGTTTCTTTAGCCAAGCTGTAGAAGGTTCCTTCCGCTGAGCTGGAAAAAAGCTTGGAGGATCAGGTCTCTGTTCCTACCCTCTTGGTTAATGCCCACTCATATGATAACTTATATGATAACTTATTCACCTCAAAAATAATTGTAAGGTAGGAAATGTTGGGAGTCAAAGTCAACTTAGCCATATTTTATAAGTTAGCTTCTACAGCTAGCCAGCAGTCTTTACTCTAGTTAGCAAATACCAGAAAAATACACACCCTTTTTGTTAAGCTAAACCATGACTCAAGGCTTTCTCTTTGACCTTCTCAGATCAGCAAGGTGACCTTCCCCAGGCCCTAAACTGATAACAGATAGATTTCCATATCGATTCTACCCTGTCTGTTACTTCCCCTCACAGGCTTACTACATTCTTTTGGATATCCAACCCCTTTCCTCCCAGCTACATGCATGGCAGAGATTCTGTATAAATAGTAATAAATAATAAAGCTTAGGAGGACTTGAACAGAAAAAAAATAAAGTGTAATGTTTCCCCTATTTCTTCTTCAGCCCTTTTATCTTTAGTGTATAGAAGGGCTACTTATTGCTTTGAATTAATCTTGTATCCTGCTATGTTGCTGAATGTGTTTATCAGCTGTAATAGTCCCTGGTAGAATGTTGTGGGTTGCTTATGTATACAAGTATATCATCTGCAAATAGAGATATTTTTACTTCTTCTTTTCTAATTTGTATCCCCTTAATTTCCTTTTGTTCTCTTATTGCATTAGCTAAAACTTCAAGAAGTATATTGTATAGAAAAGGGGTGAGATGACAATCTTTTCTAATTCCTGATTTTAGTGGGATTGCTATGAGTTTTACTCCATTAAGTTCTTGTTGGCTGTTGGCTTCTTGTAAATTGCCTTTATAATATTTAGATACTTTCCCTGTATTCATGATCTCTTTAGGACTTTTATCCTGAAGAAGTGGTGAATTTTGACAAAGGCTTTTTTTCATTTCTAAGGATAAGATCATGTGGGTTTTTTTCAGTTTTTTTTTTATACAATGGATGACATGTACAGTTTTTTGTATGTTGAACCATCCCTGCATTCCTAGGATGAAGCCTAATTGATAATGGTGGATGAAATTTTTATATGTTGTTGTATATGGTTTGCCAAAATTTTGTTGAGAATTTTAGTATCAATATTCATGAGACAAATTGGTTTGTAATTCTCCTACATTGTTGTGTCTTTGAGTGGCTTCGATATTAGGAAGATTGTGGCCTCATAGAAAGAGTTTGGCAATATTCCTGCAATTTCTATGTGAAATAGTTTAAGGACTATTGGTAATAGCTTATCTTTGAGTGTCTGGTAAATCTCTGCGCTGAAACTATCTACATATGGGCTTGATTTTACTTGGGAGGCTTTTAATTACAGCTTCAATTTCCTTTATGGTTATAGATCTGTTTAGGTAAGTAATCTGTTCCTAATTTAATTTTGTTAAGTGATACCTGTTCAAAAAGTGGCCCATTTTTTCTAGGTTTTTCATTTTTTGGAGTATAGATTTTCATAGTATGATCTGATAATTCTCTGGAATTCATGGGCTTTTGTTGTTATGTCCCTGTTGTAGTAAGTTTTTCCCAGCCTGTTTGGGTCCGGAGATTTATGACCTGGCGCACGTGTGGCGCTGGTTTGGGACCTGGTTCGCGCGCCCCCGGCTTTTGTCCCCCAAAAGAAATGAATCACACGCTTATATACTTTACACTGCTTGGCCCATATCTTAAGCACATTACTAGCTAGCTCTTTCTTCTTAAATCAACCCATTTCCATGAATCTACCCACCACGTGGCTTGCAGCTCGTGGCTCACCTGAATTCCTACATGCTTCTTCTTAGGGGGACAGATGGCGACTAGTAAACTCCACCCCTTCTTCCTACCTGGCTGCCTCTGATTCTCCACCCACTTCTAT